>JAULKO010087006.1:0-10060 GCA_032356045.1 Mediaster aequalis | reverse complement strand
ACAGAGTCTATGGGAGAATGTTAAAGTACAGGAACAAAGGAAAGAACAATACCATGTCTCCACAAGGATGTGTGTTCAAGTGTGTTTGGATGAAAAAAATTAACATAGACATATTTTTAAAGAATTACATTTTATTCTCAAGTAAGTGCGTTTTTAAACAAAAATATGCAACTTGTCATGACTTTTTGAACGCTGTGCTACAGCCCCAGATATTGCGTGAAGCCCAGCATGCAATGCGGTAACAAGGTTTATGGAAATTTCCCGCAATACGTCCTTTCTCTGTTTATGTTTGAAGCAATAATGGTAGAAAGCCTTAACTTACATTTACAGCAAATTCACCGTATTTTTACGGGACATTTTTTTTACAGTGTGGTATTCTGGGTAGAATATCTCCTTATTTCGTTGTCCACCTCGTGCACTCTGTTCCCCAGCTTCCACTTCTCGCTGTTTCGTTCCTGGGTGTTTGTGGGTTTTATAACAGGTAAGCAAGGAGGCCTCTCCCCAGTGGGCCATCGAGTGTTGCCACAAGACCCGATACGACAGGTTCTCCATTAGTGTATTGATACTTGCATCGGTGGCATGAAACTCAATAGGCCGACCGCCCAAGCCTCGTGTACCCACTTCCAGTGCTTGGCATACCACGGTCGATCGGATTGCAGCACGCTAAGCCCCATTATCACTACATGATATGCTTGCCGTCATCTAAAAATTGAGGAGTGCAATATGAGAAACAAATAGAATTAACCTATGCCGTCGGATAGCATCTATCATGATGATTGGGAAAGCGTACCTGGCTAATTATTTCAAGGTTGTGACTTCAACTTTCTGAATTCATTATTAGTCATGCAAACACTTTTCTGGACGTCACGTTGCTCAGGTTTCCCCCGAAGTCATGCCGCTCAAGTCTGATTTCCCTTCCTGTCGGCCAATCAAATCTTGGAATTTCCAGAATGTAGGCCGACTTTCCATAGTCTGACGCCACCAACTAATCCCAGACTGCCGATAGTCTACGACCACTTACAAATGTATCGCAACGCTCCCTGTAATCATCTTTGTCAATTTGGAAACAAGGATTTGGGTCTAAACCGTTTGTTTATAATTCCTATTATAAGGGCAAAATAACAACAGCATTGCAACATCGTGTCTTTTTTCGGCCGTAAAAAATAACTTCACGTCAGTGGATAATGAACCTGAACCCATAACCAATAAGCAAAGAACTTCTTTCGTGTGTCATTTTGGGGGTTTTGGTAAAATGTTAGGCCTTTATACACGACGTATTTAGACAGATGTTACTGTACGGACCTAATTCTGGTTTCTCTAAAATATTTAATTTCGCCCCTGATGCCGTGATCAGGTTGCAACACCTTACCACCTGGTCTAGCACCTGTAGATCAACAAAGAGTTTCAACCGCCTATGGAATTCCTTGGTGGTCTTGCTTATTAAAAAAAAGTAGCCATGCTTGGTGTGAGAGACAGTTTGGCCGTGATCGTGCACAGGCGTCGGCGTAAATCCCCGGGCTGTGTCGGCAATGTTGACAGACGTACTTCGCTGAAGAAATTGCTCTTATAGGTTACTCGTTTTCATTCTTAGACACCACGACCGAATCATCTTTCCCAACAAAACACGAAATAACCACCGAGGGGATTAAATCAAAGCGAGGCCCTAAATGTAGCGTGCAATATGAACTTTAAATCTAGTGGTTGGATAATTCTTTGTTCGATATACGATATCGATCACCAGTATCTTACATTTTCGCACCTAACAAAAAATATTCAATGATCAGTTTAAACACCATTTTAAAAAGTTATTACAAGATTGAATATAATTGCTTTGTTTTATTATATTACCAGTGAGCAAAACAACCAGATGTATATACTGCTATGTTTCAAAACAAACAACAAGTATATGCAGACCCGTAGCCACCAGATTGTATAGTGTGGCAGCATGTGTTGCTGTCTATTAAAAATATGTCCATTGTTGATTTCAATACCTTCCTTCCGGCCAGAACAGGAGATTTTATTCTATTATTTTACGGTAACATTTGGCGAAATAAAATATCAAACAGCCTTTGTAAATACAGAAAGACCATTAACTAGACCGAGCTGTCGTTGCAAGCACGTAAGCAAACAGTAAGGTAGACTGGAGTGGATCTGGAGTAGGCCGGGGTCTCGCTGGAGCTCTCTTGAGGCTGTGTAGCAACGTGGACAATGGGAGCAGTTACCAGCACTGTAGGGGCAAGCAGTTGTCAGTTTCTCATGAACTCTGCACACCAGAACAAGGCAACTGTTATGCTCAGTGGGCTGGTGACGTCACCTGCGTTTAATCTAAATGGAGGTTAAAAAGATACGAAGGGCGAGATGTCTGAGGAATAATATTGTTCATAATGTTCGCCTTTCTATAGTCATCCTTGGGAAGGCTCACTATCGAAATTAAGGCCCTTCCTTTTTGCTAGATACACAATTATCTTGATGGAAGCAAGCTGAAGGCCTGGCCAGCTTTTTTGGTGTAACCAAGCAACCTTCCGTTCCAAGACAAAAACAGACGAATTTCTGCAGAAACTGCCCTTGCTACAAATTTCCCGAATGATTTTGTTTTGGAGACTTAATATTTTTTCAGGGATTTTAATATGATTATGAATCAACGCGTATAGA
This sequence comes from Mediaster aequalis, assembly GCA_032356045.1. NCBI lineage: Eukaryota > Metazoa > Echinodermata > Asteroidea > Valvatida > Goniasteridae > Mediaster > Mediaster aequalis. The sequence goes on along the minus strand of JAULKO010087006.1, from coordinate 7,408 downwards.
AAAAGTAATATACAAGTAATATAAACAGACTTTGGAGAAAAAAGCTTTGGAGACCAACGGTGAATCAAAACACAGTCGGAATCTTTATTCCTTCATCTGACAGGGAAGCAATTATAAACAGGAAGTATTCTTTTTTTATTTGGGGTTTGAAAATCGATTATTCTTTAGAGGGCGATATTGTATTTCAAAAGTTGTTGCATCAAGTTTCCGTATGTTTTATAAATTGTCAACATTCATCAGATAAATTATTCTTTCAGTAAATCTGAAACGAAACATAACACGTTCATGTTCAATTTTAATTTTTGCCTTTTTCTTTGACAGATATAAGAGCACAATGTGGCTACAATTCAGCGAAAATTAAAATTCTTGGCTGAAAATCTATTACCTGCTAGGTAGCCCGAGACTTGGCATCCAAATAATACAAGCACGCAAAACCATGAGTAACTTTCCAGTGGAAAAAGATTTATGAAAAACGACAGTTAAAAATGAACTTGTTACATGTAGGGCGAGAAGGGACTTTTTAAAAATCCGATTAAGGAACCGTAGGTCCATCGGTATGACGTTCGCCTTATTCCAAACACTGTATTTGACTCCACAAATACCACAGGCGTTTTTAACGTTAATTGGACAATTTAGCGTTGAAACAAATATTTAGAAAATATGGTGAGATGGCTATTATTTTCCGGGCGAAACAAAATTGGGGTCACTTTTTTAGAATTCTTTGCGACTTGCGCTCCCCCCCCCCAAATAAAAACAAGCAAACAAACAAACAACAGGATACCCCACTGGACGCGCGGTTGACAGAATTTTATTTTCTACCGATTCGCTTCATTTAGGTGTAAAAACAAACAGATAAAGGTATAACGCACAGTCCATGTCGCAAACGATTATAGCTGAGTAGGTTTTCCGTTGGTAATTGGTTCGCTGTAATGATCCATTTGGTGTCGCAACATATAAGACTCCCTATTTTTTTAATCGGTCTCCCGGCGACCATCTACAGGGAATTCAAACAAATGCATTTACAATGTCATCCTCTGCATCAAGATGTAATCCTTGGATCATTGCCCATTCTATGCATAATTAGCCTGGGATGGCGTCATTATGCCCGTACCTTTTCGCACCGAACCCTCTTTTGCTTTTCACGCTAGGGCTTTACGTACGTGCCTGCGCGTATATTTCGAGTATAATTACGTAGAATGTGATCTTGACAGATTCGTATGCACTGCGATCCTCTGTCGACACATCTGTGTGTCGATATGTTGACTATGACTCTCATTTCTCATTGTCAACTTCCGAAATGTTCTCCTCAATTTAGGTCGCTTTTCGTGGTATATCATGTACACTATATGTATATTTTATACATATATATATTATATATATATATATTATATATGTGTATATATACACACACACCTCTTATTAACTCTCTTCGTAAACGCTGTGCATCGTAAAATGCGAATGAAATACATTTCAACCACTTGTAAAACAAACCGACCTTACACTTTGTAAACACTTTTATTAGTTGCTGTTAAAACAAAACTATATTAGTGATCTCTTATGAAGTGTCCCCATATAAAATCGGCCTAATCCATTTTTATTATAGTGTTTTTTCATCTCATAATTTTCGGTTACCATATTTGTCTGTGATTTTCATCTTTTGTTAGTCTTAAACATTCTTAACAATTTACCCTCCATCTAACTACTGCTTTGGGACCATTCTTTCTAATGTGCATTTCTTTTAATTATTTGTGTTAATAATAATAACAAGTTTTGTTAATAATAATAATGTAATTTGATTTTAATTGATCAATTGTTTGTTTTTATTTAATGTAAATTCAAAACAAATTCGCTGTATTCGCTGTAGTGCCGCGAAATGTTAATTGTGATTAATAAAACGTTATGATTGATTTAATGATTAATTGACATACCATTATTGAATTAGCAAAACGCAAAGCTTCACGCCAATTGTTGTCTAAGTAATCAAATTACTGGCTTCCATATCATTAAGCATGCCATTATTGAAAGCAAATCGTTAAAAGCCATGTCTAGTGTGGCTCTTGTATGACGCTTTCTAACGATCAATATATTGACTGATACTCAACTTGTGACGTCTGGTATTGATCGTAACATCAAGATAACATTGTGTGGCATTGACGTGAATAACCACAAACACTCAATGCTATTATCTCTCTGCATGGCATCACAACGTTGCACACGTTTGCTAAGTAGTTTTTACGCCATTCTGGCATTCGAAAGGCCATATACAATCACACACATCTCATACTCGATTTTACCTTTCATCAACTGTATCGGATAAATATTGTATCGGATGATGAGTACAATTTTGTATTTCCTACATATTTGTAAAAGATAAGTTATTATAAATTGCTACGCGGACCGCCTACTTAGCAGTTAGAACTTTGCCCAATAATGTATTCGAAAGATAGCCGCTCTCTCACTGGACACATTTAGGAATCGAATCTTTACATGGCATCAATTTCGTTCGCATTAAAGCAGAGCTTTAAAGGAAATGTTGATTGCGGTGAGAAATCTGCGTCATTTCGTAGTTTTATGTAGATTATAAAGGTATGCCATGAAATAATTTTTAAAAAGTAACTTTAGAGAGCTTTTTTTATCGAGTCCCGTCTAGCCCGCTATAAATCGATTTGGTGAACTCAAATGTCAGCAGAAGCCATCTTGAAAAAAAGGGCAACCATCTTGGAAAACACGCCCTGGTGCGGTCTAGAAATAGTAGTACATTTTAAAAAAAAAGTGCCCGCTAAACATGTTTTGGTGGGTATATCTTTAAAGAATCTTGCAAGAAATTCGATGGAAAGAACACGAATTGTTTAAAGCAGTATGCAGTGCCAATGATATAAATTATTATATTAAGTCCATTCTTGAAAGAAAATGACCCTTTGATAAGCCTAAGGTGGAAAAGGAAAATTAAGGAATGCGATTAATATTGTTCTAAGGAGGAGGCTGGAATATAATGCCATGGGACTGGTACACACGGCAATCATACTTATAGGTGATGTACTTACGGGGTTTTCTTTTATTCAGATGTACGCGGGTATTACCTTTACAGGTTTTGATTAAGGTGAGGAGACAAACGTATCGGTTATTATACCCATTTGTATAATTATCTACAATTTTGATAATGTATTCATGGAAATGGCATGAGGTCATATCAGTTGTTGAGAATTTCCGACTGTGACAAGAGTCTCATCATTTGAGCTGGGGTTCACTGCATGCACGTAAATGCAAAGACTGAAGCAAGGGAAACGGTCAAATAATGCCGCTTATTGCCGTATATTGCACCTTGGGAATCGCAATCATGCACGGGTACTCGACAGATTGGTTCTAATCATTCCTTCATTAACTTTCACAAGGCCGAATAGGGTTGGGCAGAATTGCTGTCGCAATTTCGCGGAGTGTAATTTGTAACAATGGTGATTACAGTGGAGGGGATGCTCTAACACACACCACATGAGGCGTATCTTGACTTCCGACACCATACGTGACCATCAATGAACAAATGAGTCAATGAGTCATCCAACCCACAGCTCAGACTCCAACTTGAAACAATGTATACGAGGTCTTCGAAACTGCACAACAGCTAATCTTAAAAAAATTATAATAATGATGTGCTGTATTACAATTCATTTATTTATCTAACATTTTAAAGAACAAATTTACAACGCTTCACATTACATTTTATTTTATTTTATTTTATTTATATCGTATTCCCCCTGGGTAGCCTGATCAATGGTTATAAGCACAGTTCTCTCTCAGGGACCAGTTTTGAATGAGAGGAAAATAGGATGGAAATGACAGTTTTAGATGTGGGAGGAAACCCCCGGAGAGTACGATCTGGGGAAAACCCATGCGATCAAGTATGGACTGACAAACCCGATCCACATGTACCCGGTGGGATTCGAACCGGGGTCACAGAGGTGGAAGGTGAGGTTAGTACCAATACGCCAACCTGACCACCCAAATACAATAAATACAAACATCATCAACAATTATACTGAACGCAGTTCACGTACACAGTATACAATTATCTTATCCGGATTCCAATTTAAAGATATAATGTCCGTGCTAATTTCGGGTTTCACCCCGAAAAATTAATTCCTGTTTTCAATTGCTATTTTTCTAGCAATATAAAAAGTACTCACTTTTAATGAGACATTGAACGACAAAATCCGCCAATGTTATCGAATAATTTATTTAAAAATTTCGAATTGTTGTCGTGCCGCAAATAGTTCAGCCGAGGTTATTCGTGAGCGCCCAATGTGGGTTCAGCTACGTCCGCATTTACAATCGTAAAAGCATATACAAACTCGCCCCGCGGTCTGCGACCGTAGAAAAACGAGGGAAATAGTTGGAAACCTGTGAAATCTGTATCCTCCAACCCACAGTGTTAGAATATCAGTAGCAGAAGAAAACATGTATTCATCAGAAAAAAAAAGCATATGAAGTTTTATCTCCTCAAGAGAAAGAAAAAGGCATTAAACTACCGCAGTGCTGGTAGTTTTGGGGCGATTTTTTTCTTTCGTTTAGATGCATGTACTTTTTGTAGTCTGGTAACGCTTACAAAATACTAGAACTGGCTTTTCCTTTCAAAGGCTGCCGGACGCGTAAGACTGCCGGTGGTCACCGGACGCGTAAACAAGTCAGAGTAATGTTTATTTTGTAGCCCCCAAAATCAAGTGGTTCTACATAGAAACGCTTCTTGTGGAGAACTGAAGATATTCCAGAATGAAGTGAATGTGTATTTCGTTCAGAAAAGTAATTTTCTTTGATAGTTCGTTAGCAGGAACAAATCTGTTTTTCTCGCGAGCACGGACGGTATATTTTTAAACTAAGTTATGGGCCTACAAGAACATTGCTAACGTCATGAAGTCAAACTGTATTTAAGGGTATGCCTACATATCCTAACATCGTGTAATGTATGAATGCACACGATCTGGAATCTTGCCCTCTCTTTTCCGGGGACTGTTAACTTCAAAATCATTAAGGACACTGATGCCACGAGTCACTGTCGTTCGAGCACGTGCGAGAAACTGGCTATCGTAAATTGGCAGTGCTCGTTTGTTTGTCAACTAGAACATTCAATGAGTAATCCAAATACTGAAGATGTTTGTAACAAAAGCTGTTCGGTGGGTTTAACGTTTTATCTTCCCCGGTAGCTTTCATCTGGTTGCATTTTTGGGGAGGTAATCACGATCACTATACAAATACCAATAGAGAATGGACATGTTCCTACCGAACAAAAGTAACAAATTAAATGAAGGCCTATTACTTAATGCAGTAGTTTACGTGCTTTTATTCTTATACCAGAGGTACAAAACAGACGTCACATCAAATTGTTTGTATGCCAATTTCTGGAGATTGAATGTTTGCGGTTTTTTTAATCCTTTTTTTGTCCCTCTCAAATCGAGAAGTACATTACGTATAACATGAAATTATCATAATATTTGATACGTCACCTTGACATAAGACGTTCTTCCGTCATTTTTGAATTTAATGACTTCCAACGTTGTGATGAATACCACTGAAGAAGGAAAACACACGGAACAGTTTCATTTTAAGAAATAAAGTAACTTTTTTTCAGAATAAACCGATGATTAATGAAAACGCTTTTCGACAAGTGAACTCTTACATTCACAGACTTAGAAATACATGTACAGCCATTTGCGAAGTATATTTGTGACTCTCTTTCGTAATTGAAATTGTGGAAATGACCATTTACGTCACATCTGAGAGAAACATTGCTCAATCACAGGAGAGAAACTATATTGGAGTGTGGGTTTAAACACTACACTATTTGACATGTCTTGTTTTAATACAGTCCCTTGTACATGATACGGCAATAGTGGTAATTGTTGACGCCAAATTTGCCTTAACGGTGCAGATATGTATTTTCGCTGTAACTTGATACGATTTTGTATTTACGTTTCTGCGCAGAATACGGTGGTTATATCGAAGTCAGTGGTTTTGATCGATTAAGGGATACGCGGGAAGGTACGCACATATGCACGTGTTGAAGCCTAATTAGACTGCCTCTGAAAGTATATCTGCTTCGGTCGGGTTTCACTGCTACGATTTGTTTGAAAAGCAGCGACGTATCCGCGTGTAAGTAAACCCGGTGCAATTACCAAACCACACGCAGTCACACATGTCATTTTGTCCAGGTGAATTAATGTCACACTCTTGTCTAACACACTCTCGTTGCGTCTTTGAGATAAACCCGGCAAGCTATGTACAAACCTCTCACCGGATTTGATATGCGTTCATGTAATCTTGTTCGCCTACATGGTTTTCTGATGAATTTCTAATTAACATGACTCCCCTAATAACTGCAAGCTTGACAGAATATTCTTGAAAGCCTTGGCATTTCAAGAAAGAATTCCTATTGAACGTATTTCCAGCTCCCGGTATTTCCCGGTGGAGTGTGTTAGAGTGAAAGAATGTGGAAAATTGCACATTAATAAGTTAACTACAAAACGAATTTATGAGACTTTGGTGGATAGAATTTGTAAAATGCCTTCTTCCCAAATTAAGCTGCCGAATAACTTTAACATAGGAGAGGATGACTGGCACTGGATTTATTTGTTACCTTTTAAGCCTTCTCCTCAGGAGGTGAAAACTAGAATTTTACAGTATACAATTAATACAAATATCTTGATGACTAATAGCCGGTTGTTTAAAATGAACATTATTGATTCTCGGCTTTGTTCCTTTTGCTATAGTTATCCCGAGACCATTGAACATTTGTTTTGTAAATGTGTCGCGGCCAAGAAAATTTGGTCCCAGTTTGAACTATGGTGGGAAAAGGCCGCGGGGAGTAGAGTTCACTTGGACACAAAATCTATTCTTAAAGGATTTGAACCTGAAGACCCTGACCTTTTACTCAATTGTTCTTGTAAACAAAATTAATGTATAACTGTAGATTCGAAGACACAGCACCATGCCTTTCATATTTTATTTTATTTTAACTTAAATTAATGGATACATGAATTGGTTAATATAAAGTGTTTTTTGGAATGAATTTGGAATGAATCTGAGTGCGGAAAATAAAACAGTATAAATATTATAATAAAGTATTTCCCGGTCATATATAAATAGATTTATATGTATCTGTCGGGGGAAACGAAGCGTATTTTCCATTCCTGCCAATATATTTTACTTTAGACGCGTTCATATTTAACTGTCGATTTTCATTTTTGCCTTTTTAAAGATAAAAGATCCAAATGTGGCTACTTTTCCGTAAAAATTAAAAGTCTTGGCTAAAAATCGATTTCATGCAATGTAGCTTTAAATTTGGCCCCAAAGACATGCATGCAAAACCACGAGTAACCTAACAATGGAAAAGTAATTATGAAAAACGACAGTTTTTTTT
>JAULKO010086899.1:0-10062 GCA_032356045.1 Mediaster aequalis | reverse complement strand
GTCTAACGAATTGACAGCGGCAGTACTATGGCGTATTTCTGAGTACAGGTCTAAATTGCGCCACCAACGTCAAAAGAGTCCTGGGCCCACCCCCACCCCCCGCTTTTCGTGATTATTTTGCGGGGCGAAATATTTTTGGGGCAATATTTTAGAAAAAATGTGAATAATCTTTGAAAAAAAATAGTGAGCCCCCAAAGTCCAATCCTGGGTGCGCCACTGATTAAAAACGGTCCATTTCTCATTTTTCCTTTTAACCATTTCAAAAAGAAAATTGAAAAAAAAAACCCTTTTCTATTTTTCTTTCTTACCATTAAAAACGAAAAATTAATGCCCGCAGCATACATGGACCATATCGGAATATTTTAAAGCGCGTGATGATGACTGACTGAAATGTGCAAGACTGAATGTGCGAGATTTGCAAAACGCGTTTTCATGGAGTTATTGCCCTTTTATTACACACTGTTTTCAAATTTCCACCTTCGACCGTATTTTTTACGGGCGCCCGTATTTAAAATTACGGCAAACCGTTCTTTTTACGGTGAAGTCTGTAAATACTGCCACTTTTTACGGGTACCGTATTTTCGGTAACCGTACTTTTTTACTGTAAACGGTTTTTTTGTTTTACGTTATTTTTACGGTGTATTACCGTTAACATAAATTTTTTACGGGACAACCCCCATCCCACCCCCCCCCCCAAACAAAATTGATAATCTAATCGTTGCTTTAGAACTTGCGATCAGTACTGGGAATGATGCATCCAGATGTATACAGTTTAAGCTTCTGGTCTTGAATGTAAACAAGGGACAAATCAATGGCAATTAATGATTAGTTAGTACACTGTTTTTATTGTCTGAACTGATTAAGTGGTGAATTCCAACTACAACCACAGTAATACAGTATACCGTGTACATTTAGCCATACTGCAGTGTATAGTTATAATAAAACATTACTTTACATTGTTTCTTCCCCGTGTCCTAATATTACACAAATATTGCTCAACCGTGTGAAATTATTTGAAACCATGCAATCCATTAGTACATGTACAGGTGCAATCCATTAGTACAGGGTACATGTACCCATGCTTGTGATATCAGCTGTTTTATTTTTATTAGGGAAAACCTGTCACTCAGTAATACTATTTACATTGGCTGTGACTTGTTAATTTGGGCAAAGAAACTCAAGTAGTGTGTGATGGCGTTACACTGGCTTGGCGTGAATATGGCTCACCAATGCAGTAGGTAGAGAATGCCAAACTTGTTTTAGAAGGCTCAAGGACAACGGCCCTTTTTTGCGAAAATGTCTTAAGTTTTGATAACGTATGCTTTCACGGACACATTTAGGACTGCAGTTTCAAGCCATTGCAAACGGTAACTAACTGCATCTATAACAAATCATGATAAATTAGAGGACCAAATAGGGAAGAGAAGTGTAACATTTGAGCATTTACAATAATTAGCTCAGCATCTTAAATCATGCCTTTAATAATGTAATTTGTAACATTTTCATATTACATGTGACCCTATGTGGCATAACGGGTTGAAAAAAACCCAACCCCTCTGAATCCGCCCCTGCAACAAGAACTTGTGACAGTGAGTGGCGACGGGGTGGAGTCAGTCAATCAAACAAGTAATTGTTTGGCATGACATTTGTGTTAATTGAAAACTTGTGTACCTATAGGTGTTTTTACATGGTTTAAAAATGGCTTGTGTTTAGGCAATCCCTGTGCAAAGATGTGTGAAGCAGGGAAATTGTTGTGGAGAGTTAAACATTTTTTTTAAAAACTTTAACATGAATTATTACAACATTATTAGATATTCACCATGAAATAACAGCCATTTGAAACATTAAAAAATCAAAGCCAATTTTGACAACTGTCATGTGACCTCAGTCTTATCCATCAATCAAAACAGTTCTAATTAGCAAGACTAACACTCATCCTGTATTGTCCACCACAAATCACAAGCATTACAAATGCACTTGGTCAGTGTGATTGTTCAATAAGTGAAGGGGTGGGGCTTAATGGATCGGTCTATTGCTTCACACACCTCACTGTGCAGTTCACTCTTGGTCAGCAATATGCTTGATGAGTGCAGGTTTTTCAATGGGGAGGGGTGCGTATCCCAAATTTTCTGGACCAAATTCTTATATTTTCGTTAAAAAGTAACCACAATTTTTGGGCTTAGCGTTAACATGCCCTGCAATATGTCCCATGCACTAGGCCTACGTGCACCTACATGTACGTGTAGTGTGATATAGGCCTATCCTGCACACACAAACGTTAATGCACACTGTACATGTAGTACATGTACTATGTAACCTACGTGACGCGTGATGCACGTCACGCGCACCGCGGTCGAAAACGCCGATCAAGATCACTGTTTATATCGCTATACCCCACAATTATTAAACTTGGCAAATTTCAATCTGCGTCTATATCCTAAAATATTCCGATCACAAAACAATACAGCACCAACAACTAAAATATCAAGCAAATTACGTACCCCTTTTATCCGTAGAAAATCTTGACTGTCTGCGAAAACAAGATGGCGGCGAGGAAAACAGTTTTCGCGCTGTCAGAACCAATCCCATAGTGCAATGCGGGCGGGTTTTTACGGGTTGGACAGTAAAATGCAACGAACAGTGAATTACAGGTGCTCGCCGTAGAAATACTTTTCAGCGTAAATTATATACAGGAATTTTTTACAGTTCATGTAATAGACATTGGGGAGATTTTGCTTGACCACCTGCTCGACACGATCTGCATCGGGACCTTCGTACTCAAGCCACAATGTGCCTAGTTGGGGGAGACCACGGAGATGATGAGTGAGAGTCTTCACTGCATCCAAAGTGAATGCATTGCCAGGAAGATCAAGCTCTTCCAAACCATGCCCGGCAGGGAGGATGCTAATCAGGTCTGTGACGTCATCATCATCCAGTCCACACGTAGATAATGCCAACCACCGTAGGGAAGGAGGAACAAGTGGAGCCAAATCAGCCACGGGACGATGAATGTTGGTTCCATCCAAGTCGATCTTCCACAGCCTACTACTTGTACATCCCTTCACTGCATTCGCTAGACTAATGACCTCATTAAACGATCCACCAAACCCCTCGACACGAACTAGCTGGTTCGATACACAGGGCAGGCATCCTGATACACAGTCACCACTGAAGCACGAAGTCTCATCAATGTTCAGCCATAGCTCTAATTGCTCACGGAGCTCCTCATCCATCGATCTGAGTGTTTCCTCCAGGTGCTGTAGCTCCTCATTCCCTCGTTCAGACATGGTGCAACGAACCACTAGATTGTATGACTCGGTTAGAGGAGGCCTTATCTTGCCACTCAGTAGAATATCTCTCAACAGGACGAGGTCTTCATACGAAATACAGTGGATCTGGAAGTCCTTTGTTTTTAGTGGCTTAGTAACACACCGTAAGTAATAGTGCAGTGATATCAGATCCTCCTGACTCTCGCACTCTACTTCACGTGGTTTGTCTAGCTTATCAGCCAATTCATCCGAACCGGACTCAAACAACAACAAGCGTGGCAATCTCTGCTGTCTCTGTAGTTCTTCACGTGTATCCCAATCCAAGATAAAGTCGAATCTGTGCTGATATTTCTCGTAATTTGGCCGCACCTTTTGTACATGCTTCAGGATGAGCCCAGTAGCCGCAGACCCCGCTGATATACCGCAAGCAAACCGAAGCAGATACTCCATGGCCGAGACATTGTCTCCATTTATCTTTTTCAACTGCTGATGGAATTTATTTTTTTTGAAAATTGTGAATGAATGTAAATTGACCAGATGGTATGCAGCGCAGTATTCTTGGAAGGACTTGTGCAAGAAGGTCACGACTCTTGTCACTTTCAAGCCACTCGTGAAACTCTCCTGTTGAATGAAACCCAATCGACACCCATCCTTCAAGACTGCCTCATCAAATTCCTGTGATGAGAAAATAAGCCTTTCCTCATCAGCGTCTAGTAACCCGTTCAATGCGACTTGACCTAGTCCTTGTAGGGCCGATTTCATCAGCTTCACCTCATTCTCGCCTTTATTACACCGACGCTTTACAATAATGTCTGCAAACTCCGTGTAAAGCGCTGTTAATCTTTCAGGCAATTTTGATTGGTTCTCCCAAACTATGCACAGCAAAAGGCAGATGATTGGGATCTGTGCCAGTGTCTGCAGTGATGGTTTGGATTTCAAACTTGAAATTAGTGACTCTGCTTGTTTTGATTTGTCATTGTCAGCAAAGTACGTCTCGATGTATTTGCTGGCAGTTTGGGATGTGAACCCCAGGGTTTGAACCCGAGCGAACTTTGAGTATCCTTTGAGGACATATTCGACCATATGTGGCCGTGTTGTTACCAAGACACAGCTCTTTTTCAGAACCCTTTTCTGCAAGATATCCACAATCCTGTAAATGCCCTCCTTAGATTTCAGAACATGAGAAGGGATCTCGTCTAATCCGTCCAACAAGAACGCAATATCTGCCTCGTTATCGGCAATTACAGTCTTCAAATTCAACTTGTCTAGTTTGGAATCTTCCTTTACAATTTGCTCATAAATTGCATCAATGATACAACTTGTCTTTTGCATTTGCTTCAACTGCACCAAAAAAACAAGCTTGTACTTTGCAAGTTGGGATTTGGGATCATGTCGAGTGCTGGCATTTGCAACTTTCAATAAAAGAGTCGACTTGCCTACTCCTGCCCCTCCCGAAAGAAGGATGTTGTTGTACCCCATGATTTCTGGTTTAAACAGATCATCCAGTGCTTGTATTGGTTCTGTCTTAACTTCATCCAAATTTAGTTTTTCACCCAATAACATTACTGGTTTTTGTGACGTCTTTTTACCTGGTAATTTCCGAATCAGTTCTAGTTTGAAAAAGAACTCATCAATACCCACTGTCCTGGTAGGATCCAAGGGGTGTGCAGGGATGGTGCTTGTTGTATCCTTGTAATGCTGGTTCACCTGCTGCTGGCAATACTCAAGAAGATCAGTGGAGGCTGCAGGTACAGTGGTCCCTAAAATAAAATGAACATATAAAGTACATTCCCAGACAAGTAACAGTCGGTGTACCTCATGGCTTAATTTTAGGACCACTCTTTGTTATTCTTTTTTATCAATGATCTTCCAGACAATATTAGCAAGAGTAAGGTAGTTTTGTAATACATTGTATAATGCTCTCATTTTGCTTCACATTGACTATTATTGCACAGTTTGGACTCATGGTGCTGATAAACATGTTAACAGAATTCAGATTTTACAAAACCGGGCAGCAAGATTAACATTAGGCTACACGGTTAGAGATGTATATGTTAATGATTTATATACTGAATTAAATTTGATGCAGGTTCGTCAGCGGGCCGAGTATTTTAAAAATATCCTTATGTACAAGTGTGTTCATGGCCTGGCTTCGGAGTATTTTTCGATTGGTATACAATCTCAGATGAATACCCACTCTTATAATACTAGATCCAATGCCAGTAATAACATTTCTCGCTCTGCTAGACTGGCAAACGTTCCTTCAAGTTCTCTGGAGCAAGGTCATGGAATGACCTTCCGCTTGCCATTAAAAGCTTGCCAACTATCCAGTGTTTTAAAAAAGCATGTCAAGGAGCACATTTTAAATTCAAATAATTGTAATATAGTAATTTTGTTTAATATTTTCTACTTTTTGATTTCTATTTATCTTGATTTAATCTCGTATTCTGTGTTAATGTGCTTATATATCTGGTGTCATGGTGTCTTTCTTATATAGCTATGTATGATGTACGTTTTGTTTTTCTTATTACTGTATTTGTACTGAGGGCCTCCATGGACAGCAGTGCTGTGCACTGATCAGAGTTTACCCTCATTAAAGATGACGTAAATAAATAAATAAAAATAAATAGTATGTTGAAGTTAAGCACATGGAGAGTGCAGATGTAGCATGGAGGTAGAAATGAGTTGCAAAAAACACAGGATTTACCTCGTAGAAATATAACAATATCATTTCTGCCGATTTTTTTCAATGCTTGGCATAATGTGTCCATCTGCCCCTCAGTGGTGGGTTGCCTGTTTCTCCAATCGACGAGTATCTGGAACTTTTGCTCGCTGACATCCCCGGGGTTGTTAGCCTGAAAGGTCGAGACCTCTGCGGATGTAACGTCAAGGTGCGTTGCAAGACCCTTCCATTCTTTGCCAAGCATTCCAGAGATGTTCCAGAGAATCTTATCAGTTATGGTTACTACAAAAACGAACCATATAGTAAAAACATCCCTAGTTAAATTCAACAAAACTACACTCGAAGGACGGTTGATACCCGTGGAGTGATTGGTATAATCATGATAACAATACTTCACAAACGAACATACGAACGTTTTAAAATGTCAAAGTCAACCAAAAACGCGTTCATATTTAACTGTCGATTTTCATTTCTGCCTTTTTGAAGATATAAGATCAAAATGTGGCTAACTTTCCGTAAAAATTAAAAGTCTTGCTGTAAATCGATTACCTGCAATGTAGCCTCAAATTTGGCCCTAAATCAGACATGCATGCAAAACCACGAGTAATCTAACATTAGAAAAGTATTTGTGAAAAACGACAGTTAAATATGAACGTGTTCAGAACACATAAACCAAAAAACATTAGGAGTGGCCCAACAATTTGAGGAAAGGGCAGGAAATTTCACCTCATTTTAAACCTCAAATAAAATTGTACAGTTGGTGTGTATTTCTTAAAACTGAATGTTTACCATTATTATTTTTGTATCATCTTTACAATAAAATAATGTTTAAAAGCATTTCACTCGCTGCTGGAAGTGCCAGCATAATCACCAGGCTGGGCAACAATCTCCCCCGATGCTGTAGACGTACCTTCAGATACTTGGACGACCTGACTGGGCTGAGCACCAACCTCCCCCGATGCTATAGACGTACCTTCAGGTACTTGAACGACCTGACTTCTACTTGTAGACGTCAAGCTTGAAGAGCCAGCATCATCACCAGACTGAGCGCATACCTCCCCCGATGCTGTAGACGTACCTTTAGCGACTTGGACGACCTGACTTCTACTTTCAGACGTCGTGCTGGACGTGTCACCATCATCACCAGGCTGAGCACCAACCTCCCCTGATGCTGTAGTCGTACCTTCTGATACTTGGACGGTCTGACTGCTAGTAGACGGCCTGCTGGATGTGTCACCATCATCACCAGGCTGAGCACCAACCTTCAATGACGTAATATATTGTGGTTCTTTGACAGGTACCCGCTTCACCCTTCGCGGTATATACGACGATATACTCAGCCGGATCCGTTGTAGAAATGATGGCTGGAGATTATCTATAGAAACAGAAGATGAACACAGATATTTAAGCCTACTGATAAGGCTTTTGAATTGAATTCTCTACATATATCTAAAGGGAGTAAGAGTGCGACAGAACGTGGATAAACTTGAAGTTTATAACCGGTAAGAGACCTGGTCGTCGATAATGGTCCGAGCCGAAGGCGAGATGCCATGCACTCTGTAATCGAATATACCTTTACAGGGGCGGATCCAGGGGGAGTGGGGGGCGCACGCCCCCCTTTCCTTCAGAAAAAAATAATAAAAAGCAAGATATAGAGAGCGAGAGAGACTCAAAAAGAGAAGAAAAAAGAGGGAGGGACATTTCACGCCACCCTTTTGGAAAATTCTGGATCCGCCCCTGCTTTCGGCATTCTCTTCATAATCCTGGTTGCAGGCCCGTACCTGGTTGCAGGCCCGGGGTGTGGGAGGTGTGCGGGGGTACGTATTTACGCACCCCCCCCCTAATTCCCTACTACTATGGACGTACCTTCAGATACTTGGACGTCCTGACTTCTACTTGTAGACGGCCTGATGGAAGTGTCGGCATCATCACCGGGCTGAGCGCCAACCTCCCCCGATGCTGTAGACGTAGGTCTTCCTTCGGATACTTGGACGTCCTCACTTCTACTTGTAGATAGCCTGCTGGAAGTACCAGCATCATCAACAGGCTGAGCGCCGACCTCCCCCGATGTTGTAGCCGTAACCTCGGCGGTCCGCCTATTGGAATTGCTATGCTGAGGTTTTTGCCAAGATTCTTTCTTCATCCTGTGCGATTGGTGCGACATTGTACCCTGTTGTTTAGTGTAACGGGCTTTCTGGGCGGAGCTTTACATGGATACAAACAAGAAAATCATCTGACAGAACTGATTAGATAACTGAGGACGTTGGGGACGTAGGAAATTGAAATTGTTCTTTGTTCCAGGCATTTGCCATTATTTCTTTCCTTTCCCCGACTGCGTCACTTGACTTCTGGGTGCACCGTGTTTCCCTTCCATCGAATATTTGTCTTTTGTTCCAAACCAAGCACTGATCATAAGCCTCAAGACTTCACGCATTAACTTTTCCCAAAAAACATTGATGATAGTTTAAATCAAGACAGATTTTCTTAAACGGAATTCATACAAAATTACACGTTTGACCTTGCCACACCCCTTTTAACAATTACCTTACACAGACAAGCACTCAATTCGTTTTGACACCCAAACCAAATGCTAAACCCGATAACCCAAATGATATCTAGTCCGATACCCAAATGATATCTAGGCAAAAAGCCACTTTGAGAACAGAGCGTAGCTAGTGTGTGGGCAAGGTAGTCCCGGTCCCACCACAAAAATCGCCGCTTCATCTGGCGGGCAGCGATATTTTTGGGATTTCTCTCTTTACTATATAACTTTTTTTTTAAACAAAAAATACGAAAGAAAAAGAATACAAAAAGATACCACAACGGATTCGAACCAGGATCACCTAATTGTAAAATAAACGCTGTATCCGCTGAGCTACCGAAGCAGCTCAACTAATAATGCTATTAAGGTTGAAATGTTACATGTATTAAGGTTGAGCGAGCCATGATCGTGACGCCACAATCTTGCTTCTTATGTTGTTAAACCAATTTGGTTGTGTCAAAAGAATTGCCGCCTTCCCGCCCAGTTACCCAAAAGGCAGCTGTCCCTTTGTAATACCGAACCCCAAATAATAAACTCTTGCCGTCAACGAATAATACGATAATACCTACATTTACTATTATATACAGACACACTAAAATCAGCCACAGCGAACATAGAGTGAAGAAGACATGATCAAGGTCAAATCAATTGAAGCTTAACTCATTTGTTGGCAAGGTAAACTTTATTGTACGAGACTGCGTCTGTTTTGAATATCGGGGAGCATTTTGGAGCATTTTGTTGGCTGTATTTGGTACTGGAAATGCGTAGGCCTATACGACATTCAAAAAACGCCGCGCGGATGAGATGTCATCGGTTTGGATGTTCCCGTAAATGTCACACATTATGGTGGTTTGTTTTCACCCAGGCCTTGAAAAAGGTTAAGTGACCAACACAGAGATACAATTTTGGGGTGATTTCATGTATGCCTTCAATGAAAATTTAATATTCGTGAGACAAAGATGATGTCTTCAGAGGCACAATAGTGCAGTGGTGTCTCCATAGTGTCATGGGCGGAGATCCGGGGGGGGGGGATATACCCCCACACTTTTTGGCCGGGGGGGGGGGGGTGGCCCATAGAATCATCCCCCCAGATTGGAAAAGAAATAGGCGTCTTTTGCGCAATTAATGAAAAATCATACGAAGATCATGAGATTGATGTGCGGCCATATTTACAGGTGCGTCTGTGTACGTGTGGTATTACATTTGTGAAGAGCGCCCTCAATTTCTTGAAAATCTTGTGAGATGTGGAATTCTTTCCCCAAGAGGTGTAAATCTGGTGAAAAAACACTATTTTAGGAGTGAGCAAATTTCAAGTTTTTCTTTGAAAATACTTGGAAAATCCTGGATTTTTTCTGTCAAGGCCCAAGGCCCATATACTTTGTGTAAGGTGGCTGTGAGATATGGAATTCTTTCCTCGCTCTTCACAAAGGTAATACCATATGTACACATACGCACCTGTAAATATGGCCGCACATCAATCGCATGATTTTCGCATGATTTTTCATTAATTGCGCAAAAGGCGCCTATTTCTTTTCCATGCGAACAGAAAATCGGGGGGGGGGGGGGGT
>JAULKO010086790.1:0-10062 GCA_032356045.1 Mediaster aequalis | reverse complement strand
AAGAAAAGTAGAAAAAAAATGTTTGACCTGAGCGTCAGGTTGCAACGTGATTGGCTCATTGTCGGGAAGAGAAAGCCTGGCCCCCAAAATCCCAGTACTCGGGCATCCTCTGGCGCTGACGTGACATACGTACATAATGCGACTACCCGACCGCCTTGTACTGTATACGGTCTAAGCTTTAGAAAGATTGGCGCGTGAACCAGAAACATGGCGAATGACGTACGTATGACGTATCTTGACTTTTTCGATCTCCTTTTCCCTAATTTGAAATATCGTTCCCATTTTGTACATTGAAATAAACAATAATTTGTATTAAAGCTTTTATCTACCTTTCAGTAAAAAGAACAGGCAAGCGTCAAAACAAATTATTTCAAGAAAACTACTCGCTTTACACGTTGAAGCTCCTATTCGAGGTGCCCAGTAGTTCGGTTTCTCGTAAACTCGCGTACGTTCTCGGGGTCAACTTACACGCTCTATTTCGAATGAACAGAAACGAGCATGCGTTTACAAAATGTAATCTATCAGTACTTCGACTACCCAAATGAGTCAAGTGGAGCAAACTTGTTCCAAACGTGTAACGCGACACAGCGCTACCTTCTCGCAATACGCGTAATATTGCCCGTACAAACGCAACATTTCTATTCATATTTTTTCATTTTCAAACTGGCTTTCCTTTAAGTGCGTTTTTTTGGGGGAGTCCGTTTTGTGCCCGTTGCGTTTTGGGCCGATGGGCAAACTACAGGCAAATTACGCAACGGACATCAAACGGAACCCCCCCCCCCCCCAACAAAAAAAAACCAACCCCACAACAACAACAACAAACGCACATACGGAAAGCCAGCTTGATTGTTTGTGTCCATGAAGTAGACATGTCCGTTTCAAATCATCACACTAGCCGCACTGTATAAAAAAAAAAATGTTTGAGTTGAATCTTCCCCGTAGATATAAAACTGTGCATAAATATGCGATTTTTACACTTTTAGTAGTAAAAAAAAACAAAAAAAACACAACACCGAGTGCGGATGTGCAGTGTGTTCACTCAAAACGCTCTTACAAATTCTGATCCTGAAGTAAGTTTCAAATATGTCTTATTAATGTGCCGTTTTTACAATTCAAAAATCGAAGATCATGAAAAAAGCTTTTGGTGAGAACGGCAGACCATAATACCACGAAGACGCGCTTAATCATTTTGTTTTTGGTTTTTTTTTCAATTAAAAGCAAATTGTTGCTTATAAACTCAGACACAAGTTACTGTACACTTCCGTATAATACCATTTTCACACACTATTATTGTTGAATTTAGGTTTAGGATACAGGCTGAACATTTTATAAAATACACCCATGAGTCTATAGGTAACAGATTCTCCCGGGGGTGAGAATTCTACGGGTTGAATTCTCTGTCGCGTTTTGAGGGAGCGTTAAGTACTTGCAACAGTCTTTGACAAGATTGCTTGATTTCCAACGCCACAATTGTTGGCTAAATTGCTCATACAAGTCATGTTTGTTTGTTTGTTTTGGGTGTTTTTAAGGGGGGCACGAATTTAAATCTTTAACCGACTCAGTTTCTTTTCACACCATATAAGGCATCAGTGTTTTTAAAACGCAAATGTTCAAACCTTGCACACAAAAATCTGAATGGTTGGATGCCCCTTTGCAAATCATTAGCAAACGGTAGCAACCATTTTACAGACAAAAAGAGAAAAGAAAGGTTGCAAATTAATTCAACAACTCCAATTTGTGTGGATCAGTGCCATATACTCACGGGTATAGTACAATATTCATGAAATCATAACAATAATATTATTAAGCATATATAGTTTTCTTTCTGAAGTTATCTACATAATTTATGCATGATTTTCGGTAACTGAGAAGCCCCTTTCCAACTTCGAATGGAGGAGTTGGGGTTGAATGGGTACATGTCTCCCCTTTGCAGAAAGCAACAATGAACAGAAAATCAAGATCGATCGTCCGTTCTTAAATATTGAGATTCTGTCCCCCCCCCCACCCCGTTGATCACGCACGCTTCAAGCCCTTTGGACGTCCTATGATCCGCCCCTAGTGTGGTTTCAAAATAAGCCAGACGTTCGTACTTAAAGGAAATATCTGTGGTCGTCGATGTTGCGTTCCCAGTGCGTGATCAGCTGGAGATTTCCGATTGACCAGTTCCCTTCTGTTACTTCACTATAATGACTTGTGTATTTGATTCTTAATATGACAACCGATGTATATAGTACTGTAGAGAGAGCTATTGTTCCACTTCTGCAACTAAAGTTAAGTCCCATACAGAAGTACCCTTGAAATCACTTGTGCACTTACTACGTAGAATTCGCTTTACAAAGGCGTGTACATTTTGATTCGAACAGTACAGAGTGAATAATTATATACATGTATAACTTGAAAAATTGTTAAGGCCACTTATTACAAAAACTTTCAATTTTGATCACAGCTACAAAAAGCTAGCAATCTTGCATGAGATACATTAAACAGTGTCGTTCCGTTATGATAAAACCGGCAGGTCCCGGCCGGATAAATGCAAGTCTAGATCTGTCGGGAAAGCATTGGGAGGTGATGGGCGCGGATCACCAAGTTGAAAAGTCTGACCGATAGGCCTATCACCAGTTAAGTCGTGCAACGCAACGATGAATGGATTATATTGGTCTGGATTTCAAGAAAAACAAAACATGGATCGTGATAATTCCACGCGAGTCGCTGAACCAGCAATTCATACTGATCGAGATCCAGGTATGGGGGCGCAATCAACATGGCGGCCGTTAAACGTCAGGTAGGCCAGGCCTTTCTTTGGCATATCCACAAACGTCAATTTAACCCGCGTGGGTGGGAACTTGGACGCCTAGTAATTCCTGCGCGGAGCGCGAGTCTAAGTTGAGTCTATCTTCTTTATCACTCGAGTTCCGCTGTCCAAAGTTCTTCCAGTTTAGTGCCCTGATCCGTTGAAGTGGGAGTGGGAGGGGCGATGTCCAGTTGTTCCTTTGCGAATCTACGAGTCATTCATCAAAAACACTGCGTGCAACCTTTCTTCCGCAGCTCTGCCGACATTTCATAATTCCTTGTAGCAAAACGAAGGCAGAAGGGATTTCTTAATGGGTACATATCTTCAGTATACCTGGGCGGAATTAGATCAGCGAAGATCGAAGAGGCGGTGGAAAGATTTCGATTATTGGTAACGGAACAAGGAAAATTGATCCTTTGTTATTGATCGCGTTAGTAAATCAGAAATAGCTTCTGGCAGATATTTTGGGGCGCAATTTCCCCAAAGGAAAAAATCTCGAGATATGACATTCCGTCCTTGCCTTTTGTTGACTGTCGTGCTCAAAGAACCCAAACACCACATGCGGCGAAGCAACACAGTTTTTGGCGAGGAATATAATCTTCTCACTCTGCGAAAATGTCGCGACTTTGTACATTTCCCGTGGTGACATTGTGTGTGTCATCGTAACATCTACTCACGCGGGGACTCAAAGGTAGAGAATTTCGAAGTTCTATTCGTGTTTTTTTCGCGACCGTTGTTAGCTGTGGTTTGGAGTACCCACAGTCTTGCAAGGCTGACATGACGCTGCGTTCCGTCATTAGTTTCATTCCAATCTCACCAACAGCTTACTCTCATCGTAGACTGCATGAACCCGATGTCTGGATGGAAGTGACCCCCTCCGTACCCACAGAGCGCTAGCGACATTCCTGATGAGTCCTGATTTTCCCCCTTTTCTTCCTGCATAATCCTGGTTCATTATGCTGGGTCGCCGGACTGACCATCGTTTGCATTTTCTTCCTTTCGCAATTGTGAAGCTCTCCTTTCCTCAGTGGCGAGTAGACGTAGTTTTCGTCAGATCTGTTGCCACGCGTTTACTATACACATAATTGATACACGCAACTTCTTGTCAAATTGAAAGCATCATCAACACTTATCATTCCATTTACGTCGTTGGTTTGGTACCACACAAGCATGTTTAATTTGTACACTGGCAATAATAGAAAAGGTGTTCGGTGCTCACACAAGTCTTTCGTTCACAGGTCGTGCCGGTATACTCAAAGAAGATTTACCTGTTATTACATGTTCAATATAACTACAATATAGAAATAATCTCGTCTTGTCTGGTAATTTGATATGAAACGATGGATGAACGAAGCAACTAAAGGAACCTAGAGCTGTCCGTGTGTCAGTCCCTCCGCTCAGTCTCTTGTAATTTGTTATTGAGCATGGCTAGTCCCCCCACACCTTGCCCGAACGCGCCGTTGCTGCTCGGGTGGTGTTTTCTGTGCTGCGACGTCTCGTAAAGCTGTTTCTGCATGACGGCCAGCGAGACCTTATTGGCCGCCAAGAAGTCCTTCATACTGATCATCTCCCCGGACATGCGGCGTCCGTCCGTCTCGCTGTCGTAGTTGCTGTCCACGTCGGTGATGTCCACGCCGTTGGCCTGGTTGTTGTCGAGTTGCTGCTGCTGCTGCTTGCTTGCCGAGTTGACCTGTCTCTGTAGGTGGCCCGGCGTGATTGCATTGCGCCTGGGCCTGGGCTTCCTCCGGTGGCAACAGCGACATTCCAGTTTCTTAAGGATCCAGTTCAGCAGCTGCTTGATAACGATGGATACCACGTTGTACAGCGAGTATATACAGCACACCCCGGCCGTCAGGAACACGAAGTTCCCAAGCCGGTAGAGAAACTGCTGTTCGTAGATGCGATTCTGGCTTGTCACAAGGTCCCCGAAGCCGATTGTACTGAACGCGACAAAGCAGAAGTATATGCTGTCCCCGTAATCCCAGCCCTCGATGGGCGAGTACATGGCAGAAGCCACGCAGGCAATGATAGTTGAGGCAACACAGAGGTACAACAGCACGTAATAGACGGAGGGTTTCCAGTTGTCCAGATTGTCGTCAGACTGTTGCGATGGCCTCCTGGCCAGGTTGGGCAGCACATTCTGGTTCTTCTCCCGTCGCACCTGCCTCTCGTGGCACTTCTTCATGATGAAGGCGAGGAAGGTGATGAGACGCTCGAGGAACAGGTTGTAGAACAGGATGCAGGCTGCGCAGCCGGGCAGGCCGTAGACGATCAGCGAGATTTTACCCAGTGTCGTGGAGGGGGAGGTCATTCCAAAACCTGCAGGGGTCAGATACGAAGAAGTAGGTGCATTAATTTCAACAATGGATAATTCGAGGCTTTGGTGGTTGTAATAAATGGCTTTTGTGGTACATTTATTCAGGGGCGGAGATTTCTTGTTGCATGCTTGGGGGGGGGTCTTTATAAAAAGTGTCACAATTTGTTTGTGGCCCGGCCAAATTTGTTTTTAATGGGCGGCGCTTTCAAAAAACCTTTACATATAACAACCTTCACGTCATATAAACACACCACAGGAGAGTTGGCAAGTTACGGACTATGTGCGCAAGTAAGTACCAGAAAAAAAGTGGGGGATTATATCCCCCATCCCCCCACGATCTCCGCCCATGCATGTATTAAACACCATGCAGGAAATTTGTGTGGCGATACCGAGTTTACATGGAACCAAAGTCGGGACTTTCAACGATGAATTAAAGGAAGCATGCAGTGGGCATTCAGCTCAACTTGTTTTCACGCATGTTATTATGTGTTGCAACAATACAAGCAAGACTCTAAATACTTGTTTTCAGTGGAAATGAAAAGGTGGTAGTTTTTCAATTCTTAGAAATCCTTCATTATTATGTGCAAGAGGGCGCAATTTTGTTTTTTATACAAGGCACTCCTTGTCAAAAGAACACAAGAACAGTACAAAAATCAGTCCTTCACAACCACCCACCAACAAAGTTTTGAAGGACTATTTGTCACTACTATTGTCCAAACACGTGAAAATCAAGTAACAAGTGGAACCTACTCCAAGAAAATGTAGAAAAGTGTGATATATATTTTGTACACAAAGCTCGACTCTGCTGTTTTGCCTTGAATGCCATCTCGCTTTGGCCCATGAATTTTGAAATTTTGATTAGCGTTAAAACGAATTTCTCCCTTTTATAATACTGCTAGAAACGAGGTGGAAAGTCATAGTTCCATGGCAAGAACGCTGTCCTGCATGTATTCAAATTACATGTATATAAATCCTATTGCATGGTTCCTGTTAAAAAAAAATCCTCGACAGGAATGCAGTTTATAGATGTCCGAAACACTGTGAGAAGAAAGAGTCTCGGTTGCAATATGACTTCCAACGTCTGATTCCTCTAAATATAATCTTAATATGAGGACACTAATGCACGCGTTTGAACAACTGTCTTTGCTCATAAGCGTCATAGAAATTATCGGCCCTTCCTTGGCACGAATCGAGAGTGATAACCATTTCCACTTACACCATAATATGGACCACCATATGCAGGGGAAAAGTTCGTTCGTACCCACCGCCCTGTCCGAGGGCGCTGGTGGCGGCTAATTTCTCTGAGCCGCAATGGATAGATTTTGTGTAACCTGTGATCCGGGGTCAACACTTCCGTTTTTGAGCGCCGCCGGCGCACGGAATGTACGTTCATGGGTTCGGGTCATGGCAAGGTCACGGTAAGCTACCCACAATGCTTTGCGTTCACTATTTTAAGTGAAAGAAGATATTAGCTGTCACCAGCACCCTTATTAGCCGGTACCAGCGTAGTTAAAAAGGTTCTTGCCAGAGTGTCTCCTCTTCGTCATTTTGAGTGTTCTATATCTACGAAGTACAAACGTGTTACGCGCACTCATTTAATATTTCTTCCGGATCCAAGGCTGGATTCGTTTACTGCGTAATTACAGAATTGTATACAGTCAGATTTTTTTCTCGGTTTCACTCATATCAAAAGTACCTTTTGATCTACTGCAGAAAGAGGACAATACATGATTAATACATGTATCTTTTCCAATGCATGCTTTTCAATTTCACGCATAAAGTTTGAGGGAAATAATTGGGCAATGCGTGATTGGATCCAGTCCGTGTTAAGTGGACGCGGTTTATGTGGGAATGACGTCACACTTGCGAGGAGGATATAGACAATTTGCAAGTAGGCAACTTTTTTGGTTACATTTCCGTCGGAATTTCAAGATTCTCAAGATTAGTAGTCATTTGGTGATGCGCTCTTGTGTTCACACCCGTGGTACGTGCGTTAGGTAAATATTTCTGGTTGTCATCGCGGCGCGCACGTTTTATTAGCAATTGCCTCTCAAGTCGCCTGTTCTCAACCAACACACGCACAACAGCGCGAGGGGAAACCAAGTCGAATATATTTGACGAGTATTTTGATGGCGCCTCTGCCTCGGGCCGACTCGGCTGTGGCGGGGCCCACCTCAATTCCGTAATCCATCAAACACGGCATGGATTGGGCGTCGATTACTTTTTGTCGAAACCCAACCCCCAATCGACAAGAACAGCGGGGCCTAGGCGATATAGCCCGGCCGCGGTTCTAACGTGCTCGCAACACCACATTTTAACGCCGTGTCCCGTGGAACTTCGATATCCTTGTCGCGTCCAAGGACATAGCCTGGCCGTCAGATGGGTATCCCAACGAACAGCGCTGCGTGACAACAGCACGCCGAGGCGCAAAATCGCTTCAGTCGTTTGACAGCTGCGCTAGCCTAGTTATTTTGTATTATTTTCTTTATTTCTTCTTCTTCTTTTTTGGAGGGCGCATATGAGGTAAATCTTTCCGCGGTAAGGTGTCAGGTTTTTTTCTGTACAGTGACTTGTATAGCACCAGTCATTTAAGGGGACGCAGTGTCCTGATCCCTGAAAACATTTATCTTTTTAATTCTTTCCCTATCTTCTTTCCAGTTTTTAGCCAAGCGGTTTAATATCTAAGAAAAGAGACATTATTGCATGCGCCCAATATAGTGCCCGTAGGTTTACTTGACATCAACACATTATAACTATAGAGGATTCGACAGGACGACTTCATTAAAACGGGTCCGCGATTATGGTGCTAAGCTGCTTGAACAGTTATGCCAAGCATGTTGCTTCGTGGACAAATTGCAAAGTAAGGAACAAGCCGAAACGGAGTAAACGCTCTCTGGAAATTCTGCTTGATAACTTCAGTACTCCACGTGATTTGTTATAATAAACTGTGTTCTAAGCCATTGCATCTCGTGGCAAATTTATTTGATTTTTGACCGATCTGATTAAAGATAGATGTATTAGCCTGGCGCTATGTATAATCGAGCACAGTTGGACTGATAAGAACAAACTGGACACAACAGGCCCCACATTTTCCAACCACCGGAGCAACTACCGTAATTAAACCATGCTGAAACCCATCCCGGGTACTCCTCCCCCAGGGAGAGATATCAGGCCGCCATTGTCCCACTCATTAAGCAGCAAGCATCATCAATCACAATTAGATATGCCTCCCCGTCCTGCCGACAGATCCCCTGACTCAGCCGTCCCGTTGCCAGGCAACCGCGCCCTGACTTTTCCCAACCGCTTCCCATCGGGGCTTGACTCTATTTGTTATGACTCCAGTGACGTGGGTTCAGACTGTCATGGCGATTGCCATGGCAACGCTCGGCGTTGGCTTCACGGGCCCTTGCATTTCGTGGTAATCCCCTTGCCGTGAAAACCGTGAAGAATTTTTCGTCATTTTTACCGGGGGACTAGCGAATGACTCATTATGCACGAGCTGAGAAGTGATGGGAGATACAAGAATATAGTATATTAGCTGATGATTGAGATTTTTGTTTAAGCCCATCATCAAAACAATTAAAAGTACACATCTGCCGAAAGGTCAGAATGATTCCAAATGTACAGGCTCCTATGGGATCGCTCGATGGGAGCGGTGGTGTGTGTCCAGATTTGGATGGACAAAACTGTAGACTTCTATTGGTACGGGCCTGACATAACGCTTAAGAAAATACAATACATGCAATATGCAGATGTTAAAAAAATAATAGCGAAATGAACTAGTGAAATGAACCGAGACGTTGGAGACAGAAGAAAGTAATTATGCTTAATTATTGATAAACGTTAGGAGGGCTGACGTTTATAGCCGAAACAATTCAACATCGCGTTTTAATAGTGAAATGAACTGTGACGTTGGAGACAGAACAAAATAATTACGCTTAATAATTGATAATAAACGTTAGGAGGGCCTGACGTTTCGATCCCAGCTGAATCTTTCCCAAAGGCTCAATTATTGGCTAATTCTTAGATTCTTTTGAAATCTGCGTCAGAGGCCAAGTAGAATTTGAATATTTTAATTTTCAATGGAATAACAAAAATAATCACCCAACGTTGTCTTTTTTCTCGAAGTGCTTGATAAAACAACGTAGCTAAATGAGTCGTTCGAAACGTTGCCTGAAATGCAACCACTTTTGCCGACAAAGATCCCGCGGAATGCTTTTGTGAATTTGCTCATATTTTTGGACGAAAACCATCATAATATTTCTAAAAGATCGGCGAATTATTTTCGTTAGCATTTTCACGATACGAATGCACGCGATAACTTCTGCACATCATCAGGTGCGTACGTCTGTCCCCATTATTCAGAACTATTGGATGCTTTCACCAATACACTGCAGATTCTATTTTCGTTCTCACCTATTCTTTGTAAAATTGCTCAAAGATAAAAAGAAGGAAATATGATTGGTCTCAGGTGCAGACGACAATTGGAAATAACATCAGTATTTTTTTTCACAGAATCCGAATCGCTATAGCAACGGGACTGTTTTCCTTTCATGAATACACAGCGACTGCCTTGATGTATGTTAAAGCAAAGAGACTCGTCGTGACGTCATCCTGGCTGGAAACTTATAAATAACAATGGGAAAACAAAAGGTGTGATTAGGGCACAGAGAATAGCAAGATGACGTACACGACACAGGGATCCGTTATTGTCGTAAATGAAGGGATGTGTTCTGCTCCAGTCGACACGAATACTCCGAGGAATCGTGAATTGTTATACGGCTTCATGCATAATGCCTATACACAGCAGTCTACAACGCGCGACACATTCTGTGTCGCGTTCATTTGTAACTACGAATTTTCAGTTTTGACCAGTAAAACAAAAAAAATCTTGCCAGAAAATCAGTTACCTGCAAAATAGCCTCCAATGTGGCCCCAAATGTCAAACCATGTG
>JAULKO010086572.1:0-10069 GCA_032356045.1 Mediaster aequalis | reverse complement strand
ATTAGGGTCGGGGCCGTTAAAATAGGGTAGGTCGGGTAACCGGAAGCAGAACTATTTTTTTTTTTGGCCTAGTCAATTATGAATAGTTCTTCCTTACTCAAGTTACTGACAATCTTTTGGTACATGTCCATCTACATAGATCTACAATAAACAGTTTCCATCACAGTATTTATTCAAACAGCTTGTACTTGTTTTCCATCTTATTCTTATTCCCCTTCCCCCTGACCCCGTTTCTCTTAAATTCCATCTCTCTTTACACAACGGATGGTTCATCATGATGTGGATCAGAAATGTCTGAACTAGAGCTGTATGAGTATCAAACAGTACCAGTACAATTAGAAATCTGAATTAATGAGACTCATATTGCAGTAGATCAAGATAATGGATATTCAAGAGCACTGGGGATCAGGATGAAGCCTTCATAACTTTAAGGGGAGTCTGGTTGGCTCAATTGTACTCTCCTTGCCTTCTAATGCTGTGATCCGGGTTCAAATCCCACCTCGGGCAGACTTGTGGATTGGGTTTTCAGTCTCTGCCTGATTTGTTTGTTTCCCTAAAATATAATTCCAGGGTTCCCCCTCCTTTAAAACTGAACATTTCATCATTCTGTGATGGTTTCTTTCGGGTTTTGAGCTCAACACCCAACATTCATTTCTGATTTTTTCACTTCAATTCAATTAATTATTATCTTTGGAACGTAATTATTAAATCATTATTTTTGGAGCGTTGGAACCAATTTTCTAGAGGCTAATTTTGGGACATTTTAGAAACTCTGGGAAGAGTAAGTGTGTGTGTGGAGGGACTTGGAGTGTTGATGAGGACACCAAAGCAATGAAGAACGCATCTGGCAAGGCCCAGTAAAGGGCAAATTGTTCAATGCATGACACTGTGAACAAGTAACAATGGATTTTCATTGTTAGTGCAAGGTAGTTCTTTTGTTAGATGTTCATAGTGTGAGCATGGTATTGCTTGAATATAGTCAGCTACCAATAATTTACAATACAGACCCCCCCCCCCCAAATAAAAAAATAAAAAGCAACAATAAAGTAATGCATTCACATATCTCCAATATCACTAGCGTTAACATCATTACAAATTAGAATCATCAATGTGAACCACTTTACAAGTTGCTCAGCCAAAATACAGTATTCATCATTATGTTTTTTATATGCTCCATGTAGAACAGACTTCAATTTATAATGACAAAAAAGAAATACTACATCATGCACTACGGACGCGACTCCATTATCATGAAACATGTCCCCGTCTCTCAGGATATGAAGCTATTAAGTACTGAAATTGAAATTTGTTTTTCCAGTCAAAGGGAACCATCAGACTATATTTCAAAATCAATAACTCATTACCGACTACCATTTTACATCACTTAGTGATCAAGGTTTCATCAGGTTTGTTGCCAGAACTGATCATGGACAGGCAACAAGCTACATGTACCTTGTATAAGGGGCTCCCCCCCCCCCCCCAGGTCGTTTGACTGCATAGGAACAATCTGGAAATCTACTATGAATGAGGATTAATTAATCATATGCCTGCATGATTGATGTTGGCATACCACCAGCTCTAGGGAAAGGTAACAAATACTGTTTTCCTCTGTCTCATGATTGCAACACATGATCACATTCACACGCTGTACATCAACATTAGATGGAAAATACTGGCATGAAAAGGCCTTTACAAACAATATATGTTGAGAACTACATGTATCTTCTTCTTTTTTATGCAAGTTCGCCACGAACAAGGCTAAAAGCCACTCAAGGATCAGAGCTACACAGAGAAAATGAATCAGAAATGTAGAAGATAGGATTACCGTAAGCACGAATATCGTAGTATGAAGGGAAGCATGCACCAGGCAAACAATTCCATAGAGATACAGAACGAGGGAAAATGAAGCTTACAGTTTCTAGGCAAAATGTACATGCGTAGGCAGGGGGACTAACATATGCCTTAGATAAAACATATGTATCATCAATCTAGAAATATTTTTCAATTTATAACTCAATATGGAAAATATTAATAACAACCAGAAGGGTGGATCCAGAGTGCCATTTGCTGGGGAGGTGGGCGGCCGGCCGAGTAGTACATGTAGGTACTTATGGGGTTCAATTTTCTCTTTAGAATATTCATTTGTCGGAGGAAACATGCTCCCTACGCCCCCCCCCACCCCCACCCCTGGACCATTTTAACCAAAATCCATGGATTGTTACAAAATTGAAGTTATTTTCCCTAAATGTCTGTCAATTCAAAAAATTTAAATCTATCATCAAGAAATTTGTATTTTTCTGAAAGATACCTAATCTCGGATGCCCTGAATTCTTATTTCTTGCCATGCCCAAACCAATCTACCTTTCACACATCCAAATGTATCTTTGTCCATATGAATCAAGGTCGT
This sequence comes from Mediaster aequalis, assembly GCA_032356045.1. Lineage (NCBI taxonomy): Eukaryota > Metazoa > Echinodermata > Asteroidea > Valvatida > Goniasteridae > Mediaster > Mediaster aequalis. The sequence continues at coordinate 7,662 of JAULKO010086572.1, read as the reverse complement.
AGATTGGGGGATATATCCCCCCCCCCACTTTTTGACCGAGGGAGGGGGGGATGGGTCATAGGATCATCCCCCCAGATGTTAGTAAAAAACAAAAGAAACAAAACCCAGATGGAAAAGAGGAAAATTACAAGAAGAGGCCAGGAGCCAATACGGAAATTTCATGCAACATTTCTAGTAGGATTGTCAGAAAGAGGGGTAAATGTGGGTATATACAATAATTATATCCAATGTGTAATACATTGTAAACATCGCCTGCTAGTGTTAGAAAATGTCCAACCCCCCCCCCCACTTTCCACGATTGACAAGTTCAAGAATTTCATAATCCCCCCCCCACTTGTAGACTTTGATATGAGTCCTATAAGTTGTCAATTAAGTTGTCACTACGTAGATATCATGGCTTTTCCCTTTCAACTATTACTTGACATCACCTACTCAATGCCTTGAGGGTTATTACAATGTACATATATCAGGCTTTGACCTGCTATATTCTTGTTCTAATCACCACAAAATGACATTAACCCTACTAGTCTGTGACATTTCAAATCCCTTCAATTTGTGCTTCCACTAGTGCACTATAGATTTTGCACACACACTTCGAAACCCTGTCAATGTGCACAGTGCAGGTGACCCTTCAGAACCCTGCACATGGAGGAATATGAAGTGTTTTGAAGTGTGAACATACATGTACATGTACTTGTGTCAAAATTTGATGTCACAGTTTTTAATGTACCTATTCAGGCAGCCTGAGATTATTAGCTTGGCAACTGTAAATTTCCTGGGAGAACAAATACATTGATCTCATCAGGGTCTTAATGGTTGATGAATGATGATATCTGGAGAAACATGACAGCGAATTCATCAGCCGAAAATAAGCTTCGCAAGCATGTACATGTACCTGCAGGGTATAGACTGGGATTTTCATCATAAAGATTAACCTTTCATGTATACATGTACATGTACAATTGTACAAGTGACCATCCACCACAAAAGTGTTATAAAGTTAGAAACATTAAATATGATTTTTTTTAAGAGCATGTCGCTACCTTTCCAGAACAACCCAATACATGTACAGGTATATAGTTGTTGGGTTTTTTTTTTGGGGGGGGGAGGGGGAGGGGGGAATTGAAGTCCTTAAAATTCTTCAAAGAATATGATTTTAAGTCATTTCAAGCTTTACTATTAATTTCAACTTTACTAGCAATATCAATTTCAAGTGATCAATAATAAAAAGTCAATTCATGAGTGACCCAAAGAAGAGTGCAATGTCCTTGGGGGAAGAGAAGGCCATTAGCTTCTGCCAAGTGTGGACAATTCAATACATTGCAATTATATGCAGGTAAAGTTAAGGCTTGGGGGTTGCTAGGAGGATTTATAGATTGCTTGGACTATGGACATGAAGGCTTTATACAAAGAACTGCAGGCATGCTCCCCACATCCTACCACGGATTGACAAAGAATTGCTCATATTCCTTTACTCTGTGCAGTGTCCCGTTGGCATTAATGATCCCAGTGAAATCAATTAGGATTACCGCATCCACTATGCATGTCTGGAACGCTCAGGAGATTCTCGTCTCTTTATTAATGCCGACATCTAAAGATGCTCGCACAGAGCTGACAAAGATGATGGGTAATGAGCAAGAGGAAGGGTGTAATTACACTAGGGTCTTCCTGTTTATTATGGTTTGTCATGGGGTCGAAAGAACTCACATTGTCTGGGGTATAAAGGAAATCTCAATGCCGATTGATGCTACATGTACTTTGTCTTGGAGTACATGATTTGCATGTCACATGATTTTTTTTCATGATATGAATTTGGTAAGCTCTTCAAATTCTACAAAAGTGCAGACACTGTGATTCATGTACAGGTATAAACTTTTTGGATGGTACAGAAAATGAAAAGCAAATGTGCAAAACGCAAAGTGTGCAAAATGAGCATGTACAGTGTGCTCATCATCTTCATGGCACATCATCATGGCCCTCTAGTGGTGGAATGTGAAAATTACTTGTTCTGTGTGGGCTTTTCAGTACCATTTTTTGTTATGCGCCCACACTGGCTTGAGTTTGCATGCATTATGACCAATAGCGAGCACAAACCAGCAGATGTATGCCTTACCTTGGATTTTATTGCAAGGCTACAAAGTGTCCATACAACATATTTAGCTGGCAAGGAGCAGATGACAAGAACAATGGATGTACATGTAGGTCCAAGCCCCTGTAAAATGGTTCCATTACATGCACATATCTAATATGACTGAATGGGCTGTTTAATTAACACTACATGGCATACATGTATGCGTCTATGTAGAGCAGTAGGCTCGCAAATAATTTTGGCTTTTTCAGACTGAGCATAAATTTCAGCCACGAAGCAATGAACAGTACATGTGGGGATGATGTATATGCAAGAGTGACTGGCTGTGATGTTTCTTTTTCTTGATACAGCCTTTTGTTTTGACTGTCAGGGAAGCCGGCATACCAGTCAAAAACAAGTCACAGTGCTTACCAGAAATTTATGTGACTTTTTATTGACTACCTATAGGTAGCACAGTGCACTGTGGGGCACTGAAGTTTTGACTATTTGACTGTTAAAACAGCACTAGTTAAAAGTGCAATTTCAGGAGTGAACATGTGTGGACATGCATCAGTGGACTGGTTTTGTGTGTGCGTGTGTAAACTCAATGACTGTGGTGATTCATTTATTTATTAAATATAATTCTCAGCATTTCACTGTGTCTGTTCCGGTTAGGTTGATTAATATCATATGCAAGTTATCTATTAATGAAATGACTACACGTGTATTTGACACAATGTGTCCAATATATTTTGTTTGTATACTGTCAGTATTGATGTGTATCCTGGACTTCACTGCAAAACTAATTAAAACGCCATGTATTATGCAGGTACACAATGTCACAAATCAGAATATGTGGGGTATGGCAAAATAATAAAATACCTGTACATACAATGTACCTGTACAAAATTAAAAATATCCAACATTCTCAATTGGTAAAAAGCTTTGTCAATCATTCACAGTGAGCTGTCTACTGCTGTTTTCTTAAACTATTTATTAAGAATATATTTTGTGCTTTCTGACATTGTAATAACTGCACTGTATGCTCAGCACTTTCCAAGGCTCAAACCCACAAATGGACTCACAAATTTTGAAAAGCTTTCAGAAAGCACTGAGCATTTCATTACATTAATTTTAATGTAAGGATTTACAAATTCTTATTTAATTTATATCCCACTAACACACATTTACATCATCTTTTAATGCCATACAAAACAAAAACAAAGGAAATACTCATGTATGCATGTCTACTGTTTAGTATGTCTTTCCAACACAAGATGATTCACAAGAATCAAGATGATGCATTATTCATGTGTGTGGGCCGCTGCCACGGACTAAGAACCCATCTCATGTTAACCTGAATCAATCGGCCTAGAAACACTGAGTTTTGGTAGCTTGTCTTAGACTACAGTGTCTACTACAATAATCAGTCAAAGCAAGAACGTCGCCATAAATCATCGGGCATATTAACAACAGAGTGCTTCATATTCTTTCACACATGCTCAATAAATTGTCTGGAACTGGACCAAGCTGGCCAACTGGTGGCGCTGTTGCAGAGTAGTGGTCAGATCCGCAGATGGATAGAGTTGTGACAATCAGATCCAAATATAGGACATAAAATGGTTCTAGTGTCCAATGATTCATGCAGCCTTTATGTGTGCATTGATGCATGCAGCCGTTATGTGTTCATTTTACGTGTGCATTGGTGTCTTTACAGCCATTTTGTGTCAAAATTTGAGACACTTGTACGTTGACACACCTCTCTTGAGTAGTGGTTGGAGCTGAAGAGTTGAGACAATTGGGTCCAAACATGGCAGATTATGCAGACTATTGCTCTACTTTACACGTACATGTAATGATCAACCATCTCACACCTTTGGTATAGTTGTCACAGCTCTCAACATACAGCATTGGTATAGTCATAGCGGCATACCGGAAGAGTTGTGACATGAAGGGTCCAAAAATAGCATTTCTCCTCTCAGTTCACATGAATAATGGACACACAATTACCACATACATTGTACCCCATTGCACTATGCACATATAAGGCCAAGGTTGTCACAACTTTCTTAATACGGTTCCGTTTGTGGTGAGAGCATTTTAGAAATTGTCAATGTTTTGACACTCTTTATTAACAATATCACGGACCATTCGACTAAGTCAATGAATAGCAATTAATTGAAGTTTTGATGTTGAGAACCAACTATTTTCAATTTATGTTCCCAGAAGAAGGACTCCAAATGATGCAATCTGTTTGTAGTTCTCTTGCCTATCGGTTAGGGAGGCTGATTCATATTCCTGTGGTTGAGGCTTCAGGAATGTGGGTTCGAATCCCACCATGGGACACAGTGCTTGCGCCCTTGGGCAAGGTGCTTTACCATACTTACTTCTCCCCACCCAGGAGTATTATAGGAACCTAGCTGTGAGGGCAGAGTTTGTAATTGTACGCATGGTTGGTTACAGTCCAGAGAGCCTAAGGCTGCCTAACGTGGCTGTGTATGCTCCCCAGGGAGTTGAGATGGATCCAGGAATGAATAAGCCTGTCAATCAGGGGTAATGACTAATGATGTCATGTGAACCAGTTTGATCCTCCTGTCAAAGTTCTACATAAAATGCCAATATTATTCTAGAGAAGGAAAAGTTGCATTTTTTGCCCCTCATTCTTTACACTCTGGCCACTGTTCAAGTGCAGCAAGTACCCTTGACAAGTACTGGTAGCCTCCCTCCTCCTCCCCCACCACCAAAAAAAAACCTCTTATGGAAAACCCTACTCACACTGCAACATGGATATCTCACAACCTAACAGCAATTTGAGATACTCACCTAGCTTTGATGTAATAGCATTGAGGATGGAGTCAGAATCTCTGAGCATGCATGGAGTAGTGGTGCATATCTGGATGTGATATTTACCAACAGGATTCCTGTCAAAACAATGATCAAATGCTATCTTACTTGAAAACACTATGTCAAATTGACAAAGTTGACAATGGCCATGAAGACTCTACCAGTTGATATGAAAACTTTGCATGTTATTGTCATTCAATCTTATTTTATAATTGGAGTCAGCCAAACATATCTAATGAGCCCACAAGAGATAATTAAAAAAGAAAGTATGAGAAGGGTTTGTTCCATTCTACACATAATTAAACCAGGGTTGCTGTAGCCAATAATTGTTTGAGGACTTTAAACCTGATCTTGTATCGCATCCTGATTGCTAAGAAATAGCAATCATTTGAAAGAATGAAGACGGTTAACTGTTACATTGTATCAATAATGTAAAGAAGAAATTTGTGATTTTTTAAAATATAAAAAGCAGTACAAAAAACACTTCTATTTGACAGGAATGTTTGTCAGATTTATGTCTTAATTTATGGATCTTCATCAGTGACAATAAATCACATATTGCATCCGGCCTACTTTTTACAAACATCACAAAGTCATAAAATATCAACAAACAACATTACTGCACTCCTATCAAAGATGGAATTCCTTGCAAATTTCTGAAATGGGAAAAAAGGCGACAGACAATCAAATTATTTTTCTGCAGATGCACAATAATACCTTAAAACATGAAGAACATCAGCATATCTAAGGACCAGCAGATTCAAGGATAGCATATCTACTGCCACCTACAGTCTGCAAGTGTCCAACCCAGATATTTAAGAGTCTCAAAGAGTCCAACTATCAGTAAGTTCCTGTGTTTGACTATCCTCTCCTTGAGCCAAATGCTGAGAGCGCTGCCTGGCCTTGCAACAAGAATCAACATTGGCCAGTAACTATGCGCAAAGTCCAAGCTGGTGCATCAAAGTCAAGTCTCGCGAGTGATTGGCTAACAAATAACGCAACCACTTTCCATTCCAACTGAATGTGCACAAAACTGCAGTGTACATTGTGCACTCTTCACGCACCCCAGAATGGACGCACAATGGAAAATGGCATGGAAGGCTCACCAAATAATTTTCCAATTATCAAAGTAAGACGGCCGAGTAGTGCACAGAGCCCACAGTCAACTACTTTCCCAAAATCAGTGTACACGCCTCTAGTGGCTTTATGCTCGAGTGATGCATACACAGATTTGTTGCACTATAGTCGAGTACCTAAAATTAGTGCAAGGTCTTACCTGTTAAACATTGTATAGAAGGTTGCTACCTCATATACTCTCATACGAGGCATGCGTAACAGGTCAGCCACTTTATTCATAGCTGATAGAGGGACCCATCCATGCTGTCGTTGAGCCAGATCAAGCACTGGGATGACTGCGGCTGCTGTATGGCCCGCAGGGTAGTTGGCTACGATATCCGCCACTCTCTGCAGGATTTGGACATTATCAAAATAACGTATAAAATGGTTATAACTGATCAGAAGTTGCAATTCAGCAAAGTCATTTCATAACATTTATATCGCTATGTGAAAATACAAATCAAAGCAAATCAGATAAACAAGTACAGTAGAACATCATTCCAATGACACTACTAAGCTAAAAGCTTGGAGGTAATGAATATCCTCATTGAATTCAAAATCGTTCTATCCAATAACTCATACCATAACTCACAGGATGTTTGTAGATCCCATGTTTGTTTTAGCCATGTTTTACTGTAGCTGATATTTCTCCCCTGAAATACAACAGTTTTTCCTATCTTTATCATCAGTACGGAGACACTTCATCTCACAAAGTTCACCAATGACAAGCCTACAATTACATATAACTATACGGGGTTTAACCATTTGTCCAGCAAGCACGCATACATGTGTACCCTGTACCTTCAGGTTTTCTTGAGTGAATTCAAATGGAGTAGCTGGGTTGTTTTCTGCTGTGTCTCGATGCTACAAGTAAAAAATAGAGAAAAGAGATATTTATTTCTTGTCATACAAGCCTTTTTAAAACCATTCTACGTCAAATCATTTTTTTCCCAAACGAACCTATCGTTAAATTTGAAGTTCATCAACAAATACTGGAAAACAATCTAAAGATGCTTTGGACAATGAAACTTAATACAATATCTCTTTCCATTCAAGAGTATGAAATCACAAACAAATAAACCTAATGCATATACTATTTTACCCGTTAATGATGATCATGTGATTACAACTCATGAGAGAAGACTGTTCTGTAACGCTTTTAACGCAAACAGTTACTTAAATGAAAGGTAAACAATACAGGAATTCATTCCTTGGTTAAACCGTAGGCCTACTCCAAATACATCATTTGAAACAAATCTCAGTCTTTCATGTGAGGGTACAAATCACTCAGACACTGCCGATAATAGTGGCATTTAACCCTTATACTTTGGCAGTACCGGTAGTTTATTGCATGTCATTTGAGCATGCCATTGAACTCTAGCTGCAGTGCATTGGAAAGATATCTTGGCTTAGGCCAACAAAAAAAACAGTTCTGCTTCCAATTACATGGCATTTGAAAATAGGGTAGGCAGGTAGGAAATTTTGTTTTTTTTGCCAATTTTTTTTTGTGCTGATCATATGTAGGTGTCTACGTGTAGTCAAGATTTAAAGGTAGTAATAAAACATTTGCAAACACAAGAAAATAAAACTACCAAGTATAATGATTAAATGCTGCATTTTCATTCCTCCATGCT
>JAULKO010086361.1:0-10074 GCA_032356045.1 Mediaster aequalis | reverse complement strand
GGAAAGCCAAAGGCGCCATTTCCTTGGCATTCCACACCATTGTTGGTCTATTGTCAAAGTGAATACCGTAGGCACTGACCCGTGGCAAGTAATGACGTATAGTGGTTCAGACTCCAGATACAGGCTAACGTTTCACTTTTTTCAGAAAATATGCCAAAACCTCACATCAGTTTATCAACTTGTTGGATCAAAGGTTGGAGAAGGTCCATCCACGTCAAACATAAAACGTACAAAGGCGTAAACAGGCTAAAAAACGGCTTTTAAAATAGGTTTATTAACAGAGCGTAAAATCGAGTCGGCTGCCTAGTGAGGCGCCCTCACACGTTTTTCGGCACTTTTTATTGTTTTATTGTTTTTTTATTTGGAGGCAAATTGGGAATTCATAGCTATCTATGTGATTGCCGTCATTACAACATTTCGATTAAAAAGTCCTATTTGGGGGTAAATTATAAAAACATCATGATTTTTCTCAAAAAAGATTTTTTAAATGAGTTATAGCGCCCCCAGAGGTGACATTGAGTGTCCAAAAATGGATTTTAATGATAGATAATCATACAAGTAATACATGTGCGAATTGTGAGGGCATTTGAATAAAAATTGTAGAAACTATGCCAACAATACTGTTTTTGACCAAAATGGACAACAAAATGGGTAAAACGCCATCTGGCGGTCACGGCAGTACAATCAAATTATGCTATGTGATATATTACCGGCCAACAAACGTCTCTGCCAGTTTTTAGATAAAAATACCAAAGCATATGGACATTACGGAGGTGGGGGGCACAATGTGCCCTCCCTGGTCCTGCCAGAGAGCCAGAAAATCTCGGTGAATTATTATTAACCAACCAAATGTCTGAAAACCTACGAAATTAAATGATATTCATTATTCCCATATACAATTAAGATGTAATGGAAATCGTCATATTTACCGCAGCCAACTTATCTTAAATCCACGTCATAAAAAAAAGAACCAAACATTAATAAATGTGACCTACTGCAACAGCGTAGCGGTGAGATGTATCAATTTGGTACGGAAGAGATGTGAACTGGTTTATTTATATTCACGCATAATAATGCATTATTTTCCCATAGTCGTCGCAAATATATTTTGATAAAATTGTGATTCCAAGTTAAGCCCCTTTCCACCTGTTGGTAACACTTACCAACTACATGTAATGTGATGGTGTTTTCAACTAGACGGGAGTCTCCAACAAAAAGCTTACACTTGTAGACGCCTTCTGAGGAAATCATAACTGGACTGATGGACAAGTTACAGGCCTTATTGTCACATCGACTCTTCACTTGAACGTTATCGTTAAAGAACCACTTCAAGATGTACGTGTGATTCGACTCTTGATCAGAAACAACGCAGCCTAAAGTCAAGTTTGTGCCAAGATCAGCAGAGTACGTGGCCACAGCAGGATTTATCTGAATTTGCAGGCCCTTCACGCTAGCACCTAAATAAAAAGGATACAAAAAACACGCATCGTTTTCAATTATGAAAATTTACGATTCTGTTTCACACTTGCTGGGTAGTGTACAAAGTGATTCAATTGATCATGATATCCCTTTCTTGGGACTTTAAAACAAAATTGTATTAATATATCTTTGAATTTAGCCACCTGATCCCGTTAATGTTTCCTTTCCCTGACTTTGCACAGTATGACAAACACGAACATTAACTGAATCTGTAAGCATGAAGTAACAATGACGTCGTTTTTTGCATCTGATGTAAACACGTTCGGTAACAAATCTGAAATTTCATAAATAACATAGCTAAGAAATACATGCTCTTTTTTTCATTTTATCTTTGAGACCAGTACAAGTTTTGAAAATAAAAGTAATTATAATAATTTCTCCAATTGCTATATTAGGGCGACAGTTCCATAGGAACGTGCACAAAACTGTACTTGCCTATTTCTAAATAACCCTTTGACCTATGAACTTCAAACTCTGGAAATCGTCTTTTTAGGACCATTTTCTACCTAATTTAGTTTGGAAACCAAACGCCTCTAGGAAAGGAGAAAACTAGACTCAAAACATTAGGGCGACACTAAAAGTGTCGCCCTAATCGAGCAGTGTCGCCCTAACCAAGCACTTTTAAGCAAAAACTGTCGCCCTCATATAGCATTTATAAAGATTTTTTTTAATTCGTTTTCCCCCTTTTTTTAAAATAAATAAATATACAGCCCACCTCATGAACATGCTTATTCATGTAGATGAATAATGCACGCCACGAACCATGACATGGAACACTGTTTTTTCCTATTTTTTGACATTTATTTAAAAAGTGGATATTTCTGTCAATGTTTGAATGCCCCATGCGTTTTTGGATAATAGTTGTATGCATAGCATGCGAGGGGCTGACCTTTAAAGATAAAAGTAATTGCAATTGCTGACGACCAGGATAACGCCGTCGATGCAATTTGTGTGTTAATAAGAGTTTACGAAAAGGTTGAGCTCCAATACATTTATGAGAAAAAAATAAAATTAACCATTTTAACCCATGTGTTATAATATCGTTGATTTCCATACTGTAAATGTTATTTTCCTTCCAGTAAGCAGTGCACTGATTTCTATTTCCATTAAAATAGTCAATAAACATGCATGCATTGTTAAAGAAGATGCATGCATGAACCTACCTGGAGTACATAAGAACAGTCCAAGTGTTGTCATCTTGAAAACGAAGAACCACTCCATACTTTGACTAAATAGATGCGAACATCTTAGTTGTATTATGTGGAAATAACGCGCTTCGTTATGACAGAGTTTACACACGTCAAACGTATTTACGCATGGATTGGAACAAAACTGAAACCTGTGATTCATACATTTCTTTCACTGTATTTGAAGTTGAAGGACTAAATGTATCCATCTCTGTGTTGTGCTTGATATGTGTGTACTTTGTTGTGCAGGATCGGAGTGACACACCTCTTTGGAGACATTTTTACCACATTGAGTCTCATCCAACGCAGCCCTGCACTATATGTGTCTTATTAGTTTAAACACATGTTTTAATTATATCTAAACAACATTCCTTCAGGTGGACTGCCTGCTCTTTTATGTCATCAAGCACATCACACTATTCCAAACCACCAAATTCAGTCAACATAATGTATATTATATACAAAACAAATCAATTACAAAGACGCAAACAGGGCTTGAAAAAACAACATAATCAGATAGGTCACTTTGCAATGTAAGAAACGTTAAAAAAACCGTTGGAATGTGGCCATTTTGTTAATGTACACATAACTTGATTTTTGCAATGAAAGGTGCCTAACTGGTTTTAGACAAACTTCTATGTTCTAAAGTAAAATCCTTGATCATTTTTTGATCATCATTATTGTTCGTATAAAATATTATCATTCTTCTTGTTATTAGTGAAAATCTTGTCCCAACTGTAAAAATTATCTGTTGCCAAAAAATGAAGAAACAAAAATGACAAAAATGTACAAGTAAAATGCATTTTTGTTTGTCCGCTTCTGCAGTACCATGGACCGGAGTGTCATAGTATACTGTGTAATGCACAATGCAAAATATGCCTTTGACAAGCTTTGCTATTCATTGTTGTCTTACCTTGTATGGACATTGTTTAATTTGTATAATTAAATATAACCTAACAATGACAGTAAGAGGAAACTTGGATTATATTCAACTGTTTATTTTAAACAGCAGCATACAAAGTTTCACTTTTCAAATCCACACGTGATGAATTCCCCCATTTTTTTAATGTGTGAGTGTATTCAATACAGATACATTTTTCCTTCGCCAATATTTCGGCCGTAGGTTATAACAGGGTTTAACCTGGGTTTTCGAAATGACTGAGAATGAAATTGTATTGCTTACACGTGAGTTAAAGCTAACCCAACGATTTAGTAACAGTCTCATCAGCCACGTATTTGAGCTCCAACTATGCCGTCAACCTAGAGTAGGCCGAATCCAAAGTAGGCCTCACTTAGATCCCAGGTCAATGTATACAGTATTGTTCCGCATTAATATGTTGGCTGTTATAGGGTTGTTGAATTGCATATTTGTCTTGTACAAAAGTTTCGCCGCAATTTATTTCATTTCATATTTCCCCCAGTCGCATTTCCACCACAGATTTGAAAATGTAGTTACCATTACACGATTATTTGGTGTATCAATGGAGCGTGTAAGTTGACCCCGAAAACGTACGCGAGTTTACGAGAAACCGAACTTCCGGGCACCTCGAATAGGAGCTTCACGTGTAAAGCGAGTAGTTTTCTTGAAATAATTTGTTTTGACGCTGTAATCCCGACAAAGAGCCAATCAGTTCCGAAATGCTATATGTATACAACATAAGAACAAACATGGGATAACTGGAAGACTGCAGCAAAATACTAGCATCATGTGTAATGGCTAAATCACGGGAAGGTTAAACCATTCCCGCCAACATAGAAAAAGAGAAACAAATACAATATATCGGATGTGCCATTAAGTTTATGCCTCTAACAAATTAACAGTACCGTAATAACTTCATTGTCCAGTCTTCATTGATTTCATTCCCAGGTCAGTTTCAAAGTAACTCTTGCCAAAGCCAGAACTAACTAAATTGAGAGCTTGTGACAGTGTACATAAATGAGATCAGATGTGTTACATTCATTATGCATAACACGGTGTTTCCCGACTATGATTAAAATACAAGGAATTTGAGATGCTCAAATATTCCTTTGAAAATCATCGAAGTGGACTGATGTTTGACAAAATCCATTATCGTGATTCTGTGTGTAGTGAGTTAACATCCCATGAAGACAAAATATCATTTAATTGTCGTCAAACGCCTTAACCCTATCAGGACCGGGGGGCACATATGCCCCCCTACCAAACTTGTTATAATAACCCCAGAAGGCTTCGGCCGATCGACATGACATTTTGAGACTTTTCCTAACTTTTATCGGGGGTAAGTTTGGTACCAAAACCAAATTTTTAGGATTTCCATAGTTACCATGGCAACCGATTTAAAAACCATGGTAACCGTGGAATTGAGCTATTTATGCTGAAATGCATAGAAACAAATTATTATGGAGGTCAAAAACATGGTTTTGGTACCTGGACCTACCAAATATTTACTTTCGGCAAATATCCAATGTCACATGACTTACCGTAATGCATTATGGGAATCCAAGATGGCCGCCAGCGCCGCGAATAGCTTTTTACCATTTTCGGGCTTTTTCGGCTCATTTCAATTGTTTTTCTTTTAATTTTGAGGCAGTGTTGGACTTGGAATTCATAGCTAGCTATGTGATGTGATTGCCGTCATTACAACATTTCGAAGAAAAACTCCTTTTTTGGGGGTAAAATATCAAAAAATCATGATTTTTCCCAAAAAAATCCCAACAAATTAGTTATAGCGCCCCCAGCGGTGCCCTTGGATGTTCAGAAATTGACTCTATTGATAAATAATCATACAAATAATATATGTGCAAATTTTGAGGGCATTTGAATAAAAATTGTAGAAACTATGCCAAAAATACTGTTTTTGACCAAAAATGAAAACAAAATGGGTAAAACGCCCTCTTGGGGTCAAGGCAGTGCAATCAAATTATGCCATCTTATAGATTACCGGCCAACACACGTCTCTGCCAAATTTCAAGTAAAAAGACCAAAGCATATGGAAATTACGGAAGGGGGGGAAATTGAGCCCCCCCCCGGTCCTGAGAGAGCCGAACAAGCCCGTCCTGATGGGGTTAAAAACTGCCGCAATTTCTGAAGTTTTGTCCCGACGTGAACCAACCCTTTCTCACGTATTTCACGTGCGTGAGTTTCCCCGCACGTGAGTAATGGTACGCGGGAAGTGATGACGTCAACAAAAAATACGCACACTTTTCGCGTTCACGCTCACGTTTTTCCTCACGTAACGTGCATCTAAACCACCAATACAGAGGTTCCCAATTGAACGTATGCGCGTACGCATACGTTTAGCTAGCATACTTTGCGTGTTAAAAAAACCGAGTGCACACACAACGTCTGGTATTGTGTTAAAGTCGAAAGGTGAAATATGATTTGTGTTTAAGAAAACAAGGTTTTAATGGTGACAATGCAGTTTAGGATAATGGACAGTACGCCCTCTCAGTCAAGATTCACACAGGCGGACACTAGATCTGAATTTATTTCTGGGAAATGAACAAGAGCACTGAGCACATCACATCACGAATTCAATCATAACGGTTGTTTATGTTGTATTCAAGATTGAGATCATCCAGTGATCAATCTTTTGGGAAGATACCGCGCCACTGTCGTCAGAAAACAACAGAAGCAACAACAACAATTAGCAACAAGTCGCTTGTCTGAATATTTTCAACAATCAACTGTTGCGTCTGGCCGTCGCAAACCAGAAGTACGAGGCGCCATGGAATTGCATTCGTATGTAGTTGGGCTGTACCTGATGTTTGGACTTTGTACCGCAGAATACCGAATATGCCCGTATGGCTTAGGTGAGATTCTCTTCTGTACAGGTCGTCATTATGTTATCTAATATATTTTCTATCGTTGATTGACCAGATGAGTTTATTTGATAGTCTCTGCATCATGACTTTAGAATCGTAAATACATTGAACATGGTGCGGCGTGTATAACCTATCACAACCTCAACGTGCTTTTACACGGCTAATTATCGTAGGTATCCTCGTTTGCATATCAAATGTTATCAAAACATCTGTCGCTGCTTGGCCGGTAAACGAATAGTGAGTTTGAATTAACATATTTTCGAAATTAGTGACCGCCTCTAAAGGTTATAACAAGTTTATTTTCCTCAACACTTGCCACTACTCTAGATAGATAACCGATCTGACCTAGACCTTAATGTGTATTTTGTATATTTTCGTTCAGCAAAGAATATTCAGGACGTATTTGGTCTATCCAACAATATTCAGCGGGGAGTTTGGCACCGCATTCCCTGCCCTACATACCGTCCTGCTGAAAATGTAGATGCCGTAACTTGGTACAAGGGATCCAGTATAGGTGATTCCTCTACGGTACGTCTAATAACCCATTTCTTGGGAGCAGACAACCCGACCAGCAACAGATATGCGTTTTCGACTGGTTTCAGTCTCCTCCTGAAAAGCGTCGAAGAGGGTGATGAAGGGAAATATATCTGTGAAATTGCACCGCGTGATACAATAAACAGACGTGGGCAAATTGACGTCAATTATATAGGTAAGGCCACGTTTTATCATCGTTGAAGGGCAATAAGACGTGCTCCCTCACTTTTTCACCCAGACTCCATATGATCTTGGATACTAGATCTATTGCGCGGCTCTAGACCGTTTTTAGAAAAAAAAACACCCCCCCCAAGAAATGTTTTCAAAGTGAACGTTTTTGCTGAAGGGCTTCACGCCCGGAAATTGCATCGTAGACCTGTACACCCCACCTCACACACACGTTGATGTGGTTTACAACATTCACCCTTTCTGTCTTTCCTTTTTCTTTTTTTTGAGGGGTGGGGGTGGGGGAGGTTATACACTTTTTTGGTCAACAGTTATGATTTGTTGTGTAGATAATTGCAAGTAGAAATCAAATGCAAATCAATACTGTCCTCGAGTTGAATGTCGGCAACATACCCTTAAAATGAATGGAAATAACCAAACAAATCAGGAGCTTTTCATTTTCTATTACCAATGTAGGGGACTCATTTGAAGCTAATCCGAGTGATGTATGGACCAGGTTCACTCTCGGACGCAAACAGGCGTTACCGTGTCAATGCGCGCCACAGACACCGAACGCACCAATATCTGTAGTGTATTGGTCAATGGGAAAGGGCGTCACTACTAATACAGAGATCGTTGGTGCGCGTTTCGCTGATGGTACTGTGCTGCAGATCCAACATGGCGCCGATTACAGCATTGGTAGCGACGCTTCTCTTACAGTCAACTCCCTGAATGATGTAAAAGACACCCAGAGATTCTGGTGTCACGTATTTCAGTCAGGCGGCGAAGAGAACAACTGCTATACTGACGTCCGTATCAAAGGTGCGTCAACCTGACTCATTTTAATCCTGCAACAGCATCAGAGATGACCAGTACAGTGTCAACACTGGTATAGCCTGATTTTTTAAAGATTTTGTACATAAATAATTTCTATATATACAACTTTCTGAATTGTACCGTAATTGCTTTAACGTTATGCAGTGGCGTATCCAGGTCTTGGGTCCATGTGCAAAATTGCAAAACAAATTTGAAAAAGTTTTTTTTCGCCCAGAAAATAACTTGAAAAGCCATTTTTGGGGAAAGATACATGTCGGTTTCTTGTTTACTTCCCCTCCCCATAAATGCTGTACGCAGCTCTTGTTTTTAAATATGTCTTGTGTCAGAATGTTCAGATCTTGTTGTCTTCTTTCGTTATTGCAGGTGACAACACTGATCGTGCCCTCGTGGCTTCCACGACGTCTTTCTACCTCCAGAAAGGGAGGCAACATATAGTTCCCTGTATGAGCTGGACACATAATGACGCAGCCTGTGCAATACAGTGGTTAAAGGTGGACCCCTTGTTCCAAGTTCTTCTGGACTACAATGTATCATATTCTCACATTGCCGCTGAATCCGGGTTCGATCTCACCATTGACTTCGGTCTGGTCATCCAGTCAGCTGATGATGTCCATACTGGACGATACAGCTGTACAGTAGACCCTGGATACACGAGTTCAGAGAGTCTTGTTGATGTCCGTGTTATCGGTAGGTGTGCGTCCTTTACTTAAATTTAGTCCGAAATATAGATACACCAGAGTATACACCAGTCGCTTGATTTCAAAATGGATTGATTGAATTCCAGATACCACCAATTTACAACCAATGCCTTTATACAACTACAGTCCTCGCATATTTCCATATTTCGAGATTTGGTCGATCAGTAATCATTCACAAGAAGTGTACTACCCCTTCAACAAATTAATAAAATGCTTTCAAACATGCATTTCTATGCCTGCAGGTGACGAATTCCCCCTGGATGACGACAATGCTACTGCAGGCCAAACCGTGATATTTAAACCTCACACGAGATTGACACTTTATTGCCCAGCTAAACCACATGTCGCTTTGGCGGGGAGGGCAACACTGATTTGGTCTTTTGGTGCCTCTGGTGCGCAAAACACAACCGTGGTCGGCACCCTAAATCTACCAGATGGTTCCATGACGATGTCTGATCTAGGAGACAAAAGCTGCTTCGACATATCCACGGGCGGTTCCCTAACCATGACCAATTGCTCCCAAGATGGTGACGTCAGATACTGGTGTCATGTCTTCCCAATTGATGACGTACTGAGAAGATCATACGTTGATGTTACTATCGAACGTGAAGGTTGGTTTCTAAAATAAGGGGTTTGCCTTTTCTGACGTTAGGCCTATATGCCTTTCTGTGCATTAGGCCTTTTTTCTTTATTGCGGCCACCTCTTTTCCCCCTTTTCTTCTCAAAAATCCGTGAATGCAAAAGAAGTAGAGGAAATGCCTCCCAATCAATTTACAACACGTTTTAAATCGTTTGGTTGAATTAAACGTCGATGGAAGTCATGTTGAAAAAAGGAGGCAGCCATCTTGAGAAATACCGCATGGTGGGATCTAAAAACCGTATTTTTTTTAAAGTGCCTGCCTCCGCTTTAGTGTCAAAAAGACGTGACGCTAAACATGTTTTTCTTTTTCTTTTTTGTTTTTTTGTTTTTTGGCCTTATCCCCAAGAAAATTAAAGTAGTCATGCAAATATGGCAGAACAGCAGTTGTGGTGGGGTGCGTAGTAATAATGCTTTAGCGTAAACTTGAAGGAAGTTGTTACTATTTTTCTTTTATTTACGTCACATTAGCACTAAAATCCACCTCGTTTCAGATGTCCCGGAACCTTCAAATGTCGTTTTGGGTGTCTCTCTCTCTGCGGTGGTTATTCTTTTATTAGCTGTGTGCTTGTGGTGGAAGCTATTTAAGCGACATTTGCGTGGAGATCAGGAACGAGGTTTCTACGGACGAATCAGCAGGAAAGGTGTGTTAAGTTAAAAGCATAATGAAGCGATTAAAGTCCGTATGGTATCTATCCTCCCTCCCTCCCTCCCTCCCTCCCTCCCTCCCTCC
>JAULKO010086360.1:3131-16251 GCA_032356045.1 Mediaster aequalis | reverse complement strand
ATCGCACTAAGGTCGGTGATAGATATGTGCAAGCCCATATGATAGCTAACAATCTGAATATAGGAGGCGAGCCATCGGGGCACGTCATCTTGAGCGATTTTGCCACAACTGCAGATGGCTTGCTAACAGCATTGCAAGTCATGGCTATATTGTTGAAATCGGGCAAGGCTTTTAGCGAGTTAGCGGATAAATTCACACTTGTGCCACAAAAAATCTATAATGCCGCACTACATAATGCCGATGTAATGGATTCAGAACTCATTGAGCACAAGATAAGTCATATCAACGATCTGTTAAAAAGTGAAGGTAGATTGGTTGTGCGTCGCTCGGGTACCGAAGCACTGGTTCGAATCATGGTGGAATCAGAGCATCTCGATAATTTGCATCAGCCTGTAACCGAGTTGGTATCTCTTATCGAAGGTAGCGGTCGCTAGTTGGCTTGTGCTGATTTGATGGCGTTTATACAGTTTGATTTCTATATTCCATCGTTCAGGTTCTAGTGGATAAATAAGCAGTTAGTTTGCCATTAACTTTTGTTTGACTTAATTGGCTTTATACTGTATTGATATTGGTTATCAATAACAATAGAGGTTTTCGGCTAGCTGAAAGATTTTGTAACGAATGTTTACTTCAAACTGGTAATTGGTTGGAAGCACAGCGAGTATGAAATGCCTCCTATAGGATTATTTGCCATATAATACTGATTTAATTGCTAGCGAAGCTAGTTTGATAAATTCCGTTTTATTGCAGATTTTGGGACTTTAATAATGACAGAACTAATAGTGAAAACTAGTAAGGATTTTTATCAGTTTTTTCGTATTTCACTACCGTTTAATTTTTGGCGATTATTATTCTTGCTGGTTATCTTATCTGTGTATGTCAATGGGATTACACATGAGGCTATATCAGCCGCTTTAGCCGATGCATATTACGGTGTATCGGTTTTTGTTTTTGCAACTATGGCTTTGATTTTGTTTTTAGAAAAAGCGTTGAAACAGGATTTTGGTGTTTTGATGCACAATTCACGCTTTTTTCAGATTCCGCTCGCGGCCGTCCTAGGGGCAACTCCTGGCTGTGGCGGGGCGATTGCCGTTACGGTTCAATACGCCAGAGGCTATGCTAGTTTTGGCTCTTTGGTTGCGGCTCTAACAGCCACTATGGGGGATGCGGCATTTTTACTACTAGCTCGCGAGCCGGCGGCGGGATTCTTGATGATCGCTATCTGTTTGGTTGCCGGAGTTGTCGCAGGATATAGTGCCGATGCCCTCAAAATCGGGGCGAGAATGAAAATACGCGCTAAAAAAAATAATCTTGATGATAATCCGAAACCTTTAAGCGAATTCCATTATAACACTAAAAAAATTGCAGCTAACAATCAGGATTACGGTAATCTGATCTTCTTTACTCCATTACCGCACTGGCTCCGCAAGCCTGCTTGCTATTTGCTGGCTATTACTTTCATTCCCGGGTTTGCAATCGGCGTTTTACGCCTCATGCAATGGGGAGATAAGGATATTGGAGATTATTTCGCTGTTTCTGCGGCTGCGATCGAGAATTTTGCAGTTATCATGATTCTCATCAAAATTGTTTTTTGGTGCTTAAAACTTTTTCCTGACAATACGGATATCGCCAACACCCGCTGTCATACCCTGAGTGAGAGGATTAAAATACCGCTAATCGATCGCCTTATCGGAGATTGCTGTTTTGTGACTTCTTTAGTTGCTTTAGCCTTTGTCGGCTACGAACTGTGGGTGGTATTCTTTGGTGGATTAGAGGTTTTTTTTAAAACTATACCTTATCTCATGCCTTTGATTGCTGTTTTAATTGGTTTTATTCCCGGCTGTGGGCCACAGATTGTTGTTTGCTCTCTTTATATAACCGGCGTCATACCTTTTTCGGCTCTGATTGCTAATGCCATCAGCAATGACGGCGACGCGCTTTTCCCCGCGATTGCCATAGCACCGAGAGCTTCGATATATGCCACTCTTTATACAGCTTTACCCGCTTTGATAATCTCTTACTGCTGGTATTTTTTTCTTGAATAGCTGCAGGTTTGACTATATAACGTTGGTTTAATCAGCTTTTATTTTCCACATAAGGGATTTTCCTAAGGAGGGCAATATATCTTCGAAAAGTTGCATGCCTGCTTCGCATCCGAGAGTTGAATTCGGTAAGATCGGTGTCTTACTTATCAATCTAGGTTCGCCATCTGGTGCCGACTACTGGTCGGTAAGACGTTATCTAAAGCAGTTTTTGTCCGATAAGCGCGTGATTGAGCTCAATCGGTTATTATGGTATTTTATCTTGAATGGAATTATTCTTATGTCCCGTCCTTTTGCTACCGGGCGCCTGTATAGATCGATTTGGAATAATAAAAAAAAAGAGGCTCCTCTCATAACTACTACCCGAGCAACAGCAGAAAAACTCGAAAGACAGATGCAAAAACTCTATCATAATGATGCTATCTGTTTTAGCTGGGCGATGCGATACGGAAAACCTGCTATAGCAGATAGAATCCATGAACTTAAAAAAATCGGTTGTGATCGATTGTTAATCATGCCACTTTACCCGCAATATTGCGCTAGCACGACCGCTAGCGTGATGGATGATTGCTTCGATACGCTGAAAAAAATCCGCTGGATTCCTGCAATCCGTTCCTTGCCGCCTTATTATGATAACTCGCTCTATATAGATGCCTTGGCTCAATCGGTCGAAAATAGCTTGCAGAATATCGATTTCATACCGCAAAAACTGGTTATATCATTTCATGGGATTCCGCTTGAGTATTTTCAAAAAGGTGATCCTTATCATTGTCATTGTCAAAAAACCGGTCGGCTGCTCGGTGAAAAAATCGGTTGGCAAAAAGAAAATGTCGTTATATCATTTCAATCGCGCTTCGGCTCTAAGCCCTGGCTACAACCTTATACCGATAAAACTGTTGCGAAGCTGGCAAAAGATGGTATTCGTAAAATCATCGTGATTGCCCCGGGCTTCTCAGCCGACTGCCTTGAGACTATCGAGGAAATCAACGGTGAAATTAAAGAAGCCTTCGAACAAAATGGTGGAGAAAATTTTGCTTATATCGACTGCCTGAATGATAGTGAGCTAGCGATAGAACTTTATAGTGCATTGACAAAAAACGAACTGGCCGGTTGGCTCGATAACGGGAACTGATTATGGAAAATCTATTATTATATCAAATCAAACTTATGCTCTCGCATGGTTTTTTTCCTTTTTTCATATTATTTGCTGGCATATACGATGTTCTGACTTTTCGCATTCCGAATTGGCTTAATCTACTAGGACTGCTAGGTTTTGTGATTACCTATATTGCTTTTTGGCTGCCGATTGATATTTTACTTTGGTCTATTCTTGGCGCTTTTTTAGTTCTAGTTGCTGGTTTTGTGATGTTTGCCTATAATCTGATAGGCGCAGGCGATATAAAACTTGCAACAGTATGTGCTTTATGGCTGGGATTTGAAGCACTTTTGAGTTTTATACTATTATTCACTTTAATAGGAGGGGTTTTAGGAATTTTCGTCTTGCTCTTGCGTAAAATACCTGCTCCCTTGGCTGCTTATGATCTTCCTTTGGTAAAGCGTCTTATGAATCTGAATAAATTGCCCTATGGTCTGGCGATATCTCTGGCTGCGATTGCGGTCTATATGGGTTATTTCGGTTATAGTGCCTCAATATTTATTGCTTCTTTATAGTCTGGTTTTGCTATGTCTCGTGCGCTGATGGTTCAGGCAACTTCTTCCGATGCGGGCAAGAGTGTAATTGTTGCCGGTTTATGTCGTGCTTTTAGTCGCCGCGGTTTGCGTGTAAAGCCTTTTAAGTCGCAAAATATGTCTAATAACGCTGCTGTTGTCGAAGGTGGCGAGATAGGAAGGGCGCAATTTTTACAGGCTAAGGCGTGTTATACCGAGCCTGATACTAGGATGAATCCGATTTTACTAAAACCTCAATCGGATTGCGGCAGTCAGTTGATAATAAGGGGCAAGCTACAAGGTTGTTATCGGGCGATGGATTATCGTGAGATATCGAAATCTTGTTTGCACGAGGCTGTTAGTGCTTATGATTCTCTGGCAAAAGAGGCCGATTTAATCATAGTTGAAGGCGCCGGCAGTGCAGGGGAGGTCAATTTACGCCAGCATGATATAGCGAATATGGGCTTTGCGACTCATCGGAATATTCCGGTCGTTGTGGCAGGCGATATCGAGCGCGGTGGAGTAATTGCTGCTTTGATAGGTCTACAAAAAGTGTTGGATAAATCTGATAACGATTTGATAAAAGGTTTTATCATCAATAAATTCCGCGGCGAGGCGGACTTATTCAAAGATGGTCTTGATTATATAATCGATAAAACCGGCTGGCGCTGCTTTGGAGTTTTACCTTATCTTTCTTCGGTTGATTACCTACCGGCAGAAGATTCGGTTGTTCTTGAAAGACTGGTAAAACCTCGTTTTAGCACAGCCGAAAAAGGTAAAATACACATAGTGATACCGCGATTGCCGAGGATATCGAATTTTGATGATTTCGATCCTTTACGTTTTAGTAAAGGAGTTACGATCGAATTCGTTCCGTCCGGCAGATTCCTGCCACGAGCTGATTTAATAATCATTCCGGGAACAAAATCGACAATCGACGATTTACGCTTTATGTTCGCTCAGGGCTGGGATATCGATATAAAAGCTCACGTTCGGCGAGGTGGCAGAGTATTAGGTATATGTGGCGGTTATCAGATGCTAGGGAGAACTATCTGTGATCCCCACGGTATTGAAACCACTAAAAATGATCGTTGCGATGGGCTTGGATTGCTCGATATCAAGACTGTCTTTAGTGATAAGAAAAAATTGGCACACCGACATTTGAAACTAACGAACGGCTTATCGATATCGGGTTATGAAATCCATATAGGAAGCAGTTTCGGTAATGATTGTAAAAAACCTTTTTTGGCCTGCTCGCCGAGTGATGATGTCGGTGGAGCAACTTCGCCCGATGGCAGAGTCGGTGGAGTTTATTTACACGGATTATTCGCTAATGATGATTTCCGTTGTCAGTTTTTACAAAGTTTTAATGACTTTCAACCACAGCTCGATTGCTTCGATGATAAGGTGGAAAAATCACTCGATAATTTAGCCGATCACTGCGAGCGTCATTTGGATTTATCTGATTTATACTCTTGTTCGCAACAAACAGCTTGTGATAGGCGTTAAAAATTGCTATTGCAGATATTATGCTTAAGTTGCCGCACTAGCTCAGTTGGTAGAGCAACGCATTCGTAATGCGTGGGTCGCTGGTTCGAATCCGGCGTGCGGCACCGTTGCGGCGTTGCATATGGGCGGTTTAACAATATAATGGGATAGATAACACGATGGTTTGTCACTATGACTTGTAATATTGCGATAACCGGCAAAGGTTTAGCGGCGCGGCTGCTGGCGCTTGATTTGGTTAGACGAGGCTGGAGTAGGGGGAAAATTTTTTGCCGAAAACCTGATTATCTTAACAGTTTACGCTCATCGGATGCCCGTTGTTTGGCTTTATCTGCATCGAGCGTAGCTTTTTTTCGCCAATTGGGCATTTGGCCATATATGGCTGAACAGGCCGGTGTGATAAAAAAAATGCAGCTTTGTACTCCCTTGCAGCAAGGTATGGCAAATGCAAAAAGCAAAAACGGAGAATTACTGGTTTTTAATAAACTCAAAACGCATGAAAATCTGGCTTTCGTCGTGCCGCTTGTGAGTATAGAAAAAGCCGTCATGCGGGTTTTCAAAGGCTGTGAAGATAAATTGGAATTTTTTGACGGTTCTGTTGAAAATAACGATTCTGGCTATCATGTTAATGGCTGCGCTAAAAAAGAAAATGAGAAAAGTTTTGTCTCTTTGGTAGTATGTAGCGGCTTGCACGAAAATTTGTCGCCCGATATAAAGGTTCCTTTATGTCTTATGAAATCTCATAACAAAAAAGATTATGCCATTAGTTGTATTGTTCATCTTGGTAACGAACATGATAATTTGGCGGTGCAATCATTTTTGCCGACTGGCACTTTGGCTTTATTACCTCTCAAAGGCCGTCGGGTTTCGTTGATATGGAGTTTTAACAAAGCATATTTAGCGAATGATTATGCAAAAAAGTCTTCGGCAGATTTTTTAGCCGCTTTATCTACTAACATTGCGGGGATAATCGATTGGAAATTCACCTCTGCCGAGCCGGCTGATATTTTTCCACTAAAGCGCCATTTACGCCCGTGTATAGGAGAAAAGTCTCTTGTTTTAATCGGCGAGGCGACTCATGCACTGCATCCTTTGGCAGGTCAGAATTTTAATTTAACTATCAAGGATGTTGCCATTTTATCGAAACATTTACTGCGTTCATGTCGTCTGGGTTTGTCAGAGAGTCCTTACGTATTTCTAAAGGACTACGCTCGCGAACGTCATGCTGAACTTCTATCGTTTTTTGTGCTAACCGAACTGTTGCAGCGCTCATTTTCTCACGACAGCGACCACTGGCGAGCTGCGGCGCGCTTTTCACTGGCATTTGTTGATGGGATGCCGATGGCAAAAAACTGGCTTTGTTCCTATGCCTGTTCCTGATCGCCAAAGGCGGTTTTGTGGAAAAATAAACTGTATAGAACAGGAACAAAACCAAGCGTCAACAGTGAACCGATCGCTAAACCACCCATTATAACTACCGCCATCGGAAACCATAGCGCTCCGCCAAAAAGAGCAATCGGTATCAAACCTAAAATGGTCGTTAAGGTTGTCATTAAAATAGGCCGCAACCGAGCTAGACAAGCCTCTATAATGGCAGGACGCAAATCGCGACCCTGAGAACGATTGACATCAATACAGTCAATCAGCACGATACCGTTATTCACTATAATACCGACGAGACTGTAAATCCCTAATAAAGCCGTGAAACTGAAAAAAGCGCCGCTGACTAATAAACCTAACACCGCTCCGATAATGACTAAAGGAATCGTCAGCATGATAATCGCAGGACGGCGAAATGAATTAAACTGTAATACCAATAAAATAATAATGCCAATCAAAGCAAAAGGTAAGTTTTCAGCTAAAGCAGAATTACCACCTTCGGAGCTCTCGACCTCACCGCCTATCTCGATACGATAGCCTTCTGGCAATGGGAGCTCCTCGATGAAAGGCCAGATGCGATTATGAAAATCAGTAGCCTGTAAAAACCTGTGCTTGCCAGATATGGTCATAGTGCGCTCTTGGTTGACCCGAGTAAAACTATTAGGCGAAATATAACCATCGAAGTCTGCCACTTGAGTGAGCAACACCGGCTCGCCGGTCTCTGACATGACGGGCAGAACCCGTAACTCACTCCAGTTATTTCTCGTGGCATCGCCGCGTACTATAATCGGAATAATCTTGTCGCCTTCACGATAATCACCCACGTCAATGCCATCGAGATACGCGCTCAAAGACGAAGCGATACTCTTGCTGGTTACGCCGGCACGTCTTGCCCGGTTCTGATCGATATTAACCTCCATACGAATGACCGGTTCATTCCAATCGTTTGCTACGCCAACGCTACCTTTGATAGAGTTCATCTTATCTTCGATTGCAGCTCCTAAACTATAGAGGGTCGCGACATCCGAGCCGATAACACGATATTCCACTAGTCCGATTTCAGCTGCTCCTAGCGACATCCGCTTTGAGCGACCTTTTGCCTCAGGTAGGTTTTCGGTGATATAGGCATCGACTCTTTCGCTTATCTCAAGGACATTTTCTGCAGTGCTGGTGTTGACAACAATAAAGGCAACGTTGTCAGCTGCATTAGGCGGAGATAGAGCAAGAAAAAAACGTGGTCCGCCATAGCCGATATAAGCGGCATTGCTTTTTATATCGGGATTTTGGGACTTGTCCGAAAGCCAGCTAGTCAAACGGCGAGTCACACTTTGGGTCTTATCGATATGACTGCTCGCAGGGAGATCAAGGGTAATCAAAAATTGATTGCGATCGGAATAGGGCATCATCTGTTTTGGCACTTTCGATAGACTCAAAACAGAAGCCACAAGAAGAGCTACCATCAGCACAACAAAACCGATTCTAAAGTTTAGTAAGATTTCCAGAATCTTGCGATAAACAGTATATAAGGCACTTTTATAATCATTTTCTTTTTGCGTATCTGCTTGCGGGTTTTGTTCGTCATTTTGCTTTTTGTCATTCTTGTTTTGCAAAAACCAGTAGCAGAGCACCGGAGTGGCAAACATAGATAAAAACCACGAAGAAAGTAATGTCACGATAACGACCTGAGAAAGAGAACGTAAATATTCGCCAGTGGCGTCATTTGCGAGCATCAAAGGCATAAAAGCCAATATGGTAGTCAGTGAGGAGGTCAAAAGTGGCAATCCAAGACTTTTGGTGGCAAGGATAGCAGCTTGCTTTTTATCTTCACCTTTACTTATTCTACTTTGCATATCCTCTGCGATGACGATGCCGTTATCAACGAGCAATCCGAGAGAAATTATGATAGCCGCAATCGACATTCTTTGTAGGTCTATGCCCCAGATGCCCATGGCAATAAAGGACATCATAATTGTAAGCGGTACGATAGCGCTGACAATCAAGCCAATACGCAATCCTAAAAAGGCGATAACCACCAGCAGAACTACTGCGATGGTCTGATATAGATTGTTTACCGCATTTTCTACAGCTTTTTTCACGAGTTTCGGCTGATATGTCACATAATCTAGCCGTAAGCCAACAGGTAAGTCCTGCTTTAATTGCTCGACTTTATTATCGATTTCGACACCGAAATTTTCGATATTATAACGCGGCACCATGGAAACCGCCAGAATGATCGCCTGTTTATCGTTGTAAAAAGCGGCGTATTGCGATGGTTCTACATAGGAACGGCGGACGTTGGCGATATCCTGTAAATAGATAACCTGTTCATGGCCGGGCACTTTAACCTGAATATTTTTGATATCATCGACAGATTCGAAATTACCAGACGGCTCAACTGCGATAACACTGCCATCAGCGTTTATGAGTCCGCCGGGGGAGACGACATTTTGATTTGTCAATTGATTTATCAGTTCGGAAAATGCAAAGCCATATTGTGATAAACGAGCGGCATTTACCTCTATATAAATCCGTTCTTGTTGTATTCCCATGAGGTCGACTTTGCTGACGCTTTTCATGCTGTTGATTTCATCTTGCAGATCAATAGCGACGTCGCGCATTTCCTTCATGTTGTAATCTCGCCCCGTCATTGCGATGGTTACGACAGAGACTCTGCCGAAATCGTCATTGACAAAAGGACCAGAGGTTCCTTCGGGCAGTTCTGCTTTACTGTCATCCATTTTATTCCGCAGTTTTTGCCATATAGGCGCAAGGTCAAAATAACGATCGTGAATGGAGGGAGTAAGAACGACTTCGCCAGTTTTTACGGTTGTTGTGATATCTTCAACTTCGGTGAGTTCTTTAATTTTTTTTTCTAACGGTTTAGCGATCAGGTCTTCTATCTGATGGGTCGGCATACCGGGAAAATAAGCTGTTACCTTAGCATCTCGAATGGTGATTTCAGGGTCTTCTTGTGATGGTATACTGACAAAAGTCTGCACTCCGAGAATAACAATGAATATGATTGCCAAAATGGTTGCACGTGAATTATTGATGGAGAATTGTGTAATGCGTTCCATAATGACTAGACTTACTCACCGAGATTTATAGTTGCAGGCTGATTATAATTTGGCAGCCATTTTTTCACTTTTTGCCCATTTCTAATAAAGGGTACTCCTGCGATGATAAGCTCTTCACCTTCTTGCAAGCCATCGACCACTTCGATACTATTGCCACGAATATCGCGAATATTCACCGTACGTTTTTCGGCTATTTGCTTTTCTTTATTGAGGATAAAAACTCCAACTCCATCATTTGCTTGCCATTGCTCTTTTTCCTTTGGGATTCTCACATCCAAAGCGGATACAGGAATAATATAAACAGGCTTGCCGCTGTTTGAACCAAACTTAAACTCGACCTGAGCTGTCATGCCAGCGAGGATATCTTCAGATTTTTCGGTTATCTCGATTTTTACCGGAAAGGCATTACCGCTTATTGCTTTAGCACCTATTTGCGAGACATTACCTTTTAATACTACGCCTTCCAGAGTCGGAAATGTGACTTTTACGGCACTGTTATAACTGACTTGCCGTATCAGAGTTTCGGGTATCAGGACTTCGATGGTGAAATACTCCTGACTTTGCAGAACAAAGACTGCCTGAGCGGCACTGATTTCT
The DNA here is from genome assembly GCA_032356045.1 of Mediaster aequalis. NCBI lineage: Eukaryota > Metazoa > Echinodermata > Asteroidea > Valvatida > Goniasteridae > Mediaster > Mediaster aequalis. The sequence continues at coordinate 5,981 of JAULKO010086360.1, read as the reverse complement.
GTAAAAGGTTCAACCGAGCGAGTTGCGACCGAGCCGCTAAAAGGCGCTTTTAATACGGTGTTGTCCAGATTGTTTTGCTTGTTTTCAAGAGAGCTTCTGGCGATATCGACGGCACTTTTTGCCGAACTATGCGCTGCCTGTGCCTGATCGACATTAGCTTGTGAGACAAAATCTTTTTTTTTCAATCTTTGCTGGCGCTTCAGTGCGTTTTCTTTTTCGAAAAGATCGGCTATAGCACTTGCTAGCTGCGCCTGAGCCGATTGGACTGCTAATAAATATTCTTTTTGTTCCAGATTGGCAAGTATCTGATTTTTTTTGACTCTATCACCTGCCTTGACGTTTACATCGGCAACACGACCTCCTACACGAAAACTGAGCTCGCTTTCACTCGAGGTTGTTACGATGCCCGAAATATGCCGACTATTCAGCTGATTATTTTGCGAAACGACAATAGTCTTAACTGCTTTTATCGGTGTAACGACAGCTCTTTTTTCCTCTTCGCAGGCAAGAAGAACAGCAATCGGAACAAGCAAAAAGAACAACTTTTTCATTAAAACTACCTCATGTTCTTATATTGTTAACCTTACGGAACTTAAATAGCATAATACTGTTGAATTGGCAAGCCAATTACTGTAGTATAGGGTTTTTATTCGGATTGTCTAGTTGTAAGGTTGTCGTAAGGTTAATGAAGTACTATAATCGTTTGATATTTTCTGCATGTTTTTTTTCGCTGATGGGTTGTAGCGCAACGCAGCAGGCTCCTGTTGAGCTGAATTTTGAAGTTCCTCAAGGTTTTGTCGGCGATAATTTTTCCAATCGTTCTGTTCCGGCGGGCTGGCTTGCGACTTTTAATGATCCTAAGCTAAATTCTTTGGCGCAAGAAGTGTTGGAGAAAAATTTTGATATTAAAATCGCTTCTGCAAAAGTTGACTCAGCGATCGCTGCGGCCAAACAGGCAGGTGCCGATTTGCTTCCATCGGTAAATGCTGGTTTTCAGGCAGGTCAGAGTGACAGTTTGGGCTCGGGTTCTAGTCGGTCGAGTTTGGGTGCCTCTTTGGATGTATCGTGGGAAGTGGATGTTTGGGGGCGTATTCGGGCCGGCAAAAGTGCCGCCGTAGAGGAACTTGCTGCCTCACAATTGGATTATGATTATGCAAGGCTTTCTCTGATTGCTCAGACTGTTAAGGCTTATTTTTTGGCAATCGAGTCAAATCGGCAGTTGCAACTTTCTCGCAATAGTGTTGCGAGCTATCGTAGGACTACCAAAATAGTCAAAGCATTTTTTGAAGAAGGAATTGTTGGTATTCAGGATGTTCACTTGGCACTCTCTGGGCAGGCGCGCGCCGAAGATGCCTTGCAGATTGCTATCAGCGCCGAACTCGATGCGATACGAAGCTTGGAGGCTCTGTTAGGGCGTTATCCTTCGGCTAAACTCGAGGTAGCAGGTAGATTGCCAGAACTGCCGGCGCCGATGCCATCGGGAATACCCTCGCAAGTACTCGAGCGCCGACCTGATATAGTCGCCGCCGAGCGAAGAGTCGCCGCCGCTTTTGATAAAATTAAACAGGCTAAAGCCGCTAAATTGCCCAGAATATCACTGACAGGCAGTATTGGCGGGTCAGGAACAAGTCTTGCCAATGCCGCCAAATCTGAAAATATCATTTGGAATGTTGTTACTAATATAATGTTTCCGATCTTCGATGCCGGCAGACTACAGGCGCAACTCGATGCCGCCAACTCAGTACAGAAACAGGCTTTGGCAGCCTATCAGAAAACCGCACTACAAGCCTTTAAGGATATCGAAACAGCACTTTCAAATGAAAATATCTTTCGTAAAAGAGTGAAAAATCTGCGAGATGCTCATCAACAAGCTAAACGCGCCGAAGAAATAAGTCTTGAGAAATACCAAAGCGGTGAAGGTAATCTACTCGATGTTCAGCAACTGCGGCGCAGTAGCTTTTCGGCAAAAAGCGCTCTTTTGAAAATCGAACACAGCCTGCTCGTGCAGAGGGTTAATCTCTATCTAGGACTCGGCGGTAGTTTCTAATCCTTGGGGGTTTGAATGTAAACACCTATTAGTTTAGCCATTACCACAGCCATATATAACTGGCCGACCAAGGCTTCCGTCACAGTCAGAGATCTAGCTGCCGAAGATAGAGGCGTTACATCGCCATAGCCTAGAGTCGTCAAAGTCACCAGACTGAAATACATGAAATCGTTGATGTCGTTAGAGGCACTTTTTGAAGTGGAAAAATTATAGGAGTCTATAATAGTAATATCGACTAAACTGTATAAAAAACCCCATATGATGCCGATAATGAAATATACGCTAAGAGCTCCACAAAGCATGTTCTCATCGATTTTTTTGGCAATCAGAACCTTCTTTAGCAGCATAACGGCAATATAGATAAAAAACGATACCGTCGCCAAAATGACTGCTATCGATGTTTTTTCGCTATCCACAAACGAAAAACCGAAAACCCACAGAAGCATCGGCAGACTCAGCGGAAAAACAATCAAAAAAACCAGCTTGCTCGAACTTACAATGATTATCGAGCAAAAGATAGATAACATCAAAATTACTTGAAAAGCCTTTGACGTCACACCCTTTTCCTCTAAAAAAGGCGTGAGTGTATAAGACATCAAAAGACTTGCTAATAGCAAAAAGAAGGTATATCTTTCAAAAAAATCCCTGTTGAATCTCATCTAAGCTCCATTTGTCTTTATAGAATCCGCTTACCTTCAAGATAGCCTATAACAGCGGCAGTTATTCTTGATTGCTGCCTGGATATCATGATAAAGAAGATTTTGCCAAATAAAATTCTTAAAAACCGGATAAAAGAAAATTGC
>JAULKO010086359.1:0-46897 GCA_032356045.1 Mediaster aequalis | reverse complement strand
TTTCTCGCCATGGTTCTGGTGATTGTTTTTCTGTTCAACGCCCTGCGTCAGCCCGCCATCATTCTTTTGATTGTTCCGTTGGCGGTGATCGGGGTTGTGTGGGGTCTTGTGCTGACCGGCACTCCGCTTGAATTCATGGCGATTCTGGGCGTTTTGTCGCTGTCGGGTCTGTTGATTAAAAATGCTATTGTACTGGTCGACCAGATGGATAAGGAAATAGCCGGAGGACGCGCACGTTTCGACGCCATCGTCGAGAGCGCCGCCAGCCGTGTGCGCCCGGTCATGATGGGGTCTCTGACCACGGTGCTGGGGGTGGTACCGCTTTTTGGCGATGCTTTTTTCCGGTCGATGGCGGTGGTTTTGGTATTCGGTCTGAGTTTTGCCACGCTTTTGACTTTGGTCATCACTCCGGTTCTCTATGCGATCTTTTTCGGGGTGGGTGCTGATGAGCGCACTGGTGGTGTTTGAGAGGGATATGATGTCGGCTCTGCGCCTGATTTCCCTGAGCGTTTTTCTGCCGCTGATGGCCTGCGGTACGCTTGTGGAGAAAAGCCCTCCGGTGACGCCGGTCGAGGCGGTTGACACCGACATTCCGGCGAAGTGGAAAACGATTGACACCGATGTCGGAGCGGTAAGCGATGGCTGGTCGGAGGCTCTGGGCGATCCGCTACTCAGCGCCCTGATTGCCGAGGCGCAGGAGAAGAATCGCAATATTCGGGCGGCTGCTGCGACTGTCGCGCGGTCGCTGGCTTTGGCGAGACAGGCGGGTGCACAACTCGGGCCGCAGGTGAATCTGAATGCTGGAGGCGGTCGTCAAGGCAGTACCGCCACTGGCGATATAAACAGTTTCAATGCTGGTCTTCAGGCGAGTTGGGAAGTCGATGTGTGGGGACGCATCCGCTCCGGCAAAAACGCCGCTACAGCAAGCGCCGCCGCAGCCGAGGCCGATTATCGCTTTGCTCGCCTGTCGCTTGCAGCAGGGGTGGCGCGCACCTATTTTCTGGCCATCGAGGCGATGCAGCAGGAGGTAGTCGCCGAGGGCATTGTTACGGCGCTGACCGAGACCGGGCGCATTGTATCGCTTCGCTATGACAACGGTCTTGCCACGGCGCAGGATTTCTCGCTGGCGAAGGCTGATCTCGCCAATGCCAGGGGCAGGCTGGTGACCGCCGCCGGAGGCAGGCGCGATGCGCTTCGGGCATTGGAAGTCCTTCTCGGACGCTATCCCGGAGCCGATATTTCCGTTGGGACGGTCCTGCCAAAGCTTCCGGATGCGCCGCCCGCGGGCCTTCCTTCCGAGATTCTCGCGCGCCGGCCCGATCTTGTCGCTGCCGAGCGCCGGATCGCTGCGGCGCTGGATACGCTGGATCAGGCGCGGGTGGCGCGTCTGCCGAGCCTCAGTCTGACCGGCTCGACCGGGGGCGGGTCGGCGGAGCTTGCCACTCTTCTCAGCCCGGCCAACATAGCGTGGACTGCGACGGCCAATCTTCTTGCGCCTCTGATGGACGGCGGCGCGCGACGGGCGCAGATCGACATAGCCACCGCCGACCGAAGCGCCGCGATTGCGGCATACGCCAATGCAGCCCTGAGCGCATTCAGCGAGGTCGAGAAAGCACTGGACGACGGGCACACTCTTCGCCAGCGCAACCGCTATGCCGACGAGGCCAACGCCGAGTTCGACAATGCGCTGCGTCTGGGGCTTTTACGCTATGGCGAGGGCGAGACCGATATTCTCTCTGTCCTGCAAATCCAGCAACAAGTCTATGCGGCGCAAAGCAACGCGCTGACTGTAAAGCGTCTTCTGCTCGATCAGTTTATTGGTCTCAATCTCGCTCTGGGCGGGAATTGGCGTTCTCCGGAGCCGCCGCCCAATCCTGTCGAAGAACGCGAAAAATAACCCTTTTGCATGAGCAGGCGCAGGCGTTTGCCAGTATTTGGCCGATATGGTATCTATCGCCCGTTGCAGAGTCGCTTTTTGGAGAAACTTGATGCCATGTCGAGCGCATTTGTCTTTGCGGCCAGACAGGCAGAGTTGGCGTCACGGATTCTTGACTCTGGGAGTGGCAGCAGTTGCGCTGTGGAGCGCACCCGCCTTCGGACATGGAGACGTCTCGCCGCAGCCGGTCGATGTCAGTAGCCTGCCTGCTCTAGGCGATGAGTGGCTGGGTGAAAACCCATACCGCAACGTCGATGACGCCATCTGGCGGGAGGCTCTGGTTATCGGCAGTTCCGGCTACAACCAGAATTGCGCCCGATGTCACGGTCTGGGGGCCGTCTCGGGCGGGCTGGCGCCGGACTTGCGCTATCTGGAAGCCGAACCCTATGGCGACGAATGGTATATCGGGCGCTATCGCTCCGGTTACACGCAAAACGGTACCACCAAAATGCCGGCCTTCGGTGAACTCCTGGGTCAGGAGGCCGGATGGGCCATTCGTACTTATGTCGAGTCGCGCCCCGACGACGACTCCTTTCAGGAATTCGCAGCGCGCCTGAGCCAAATCAGAGACCAGCTCCGGAAATCAAACGCGGCGGAAGCGGCTACATTGCGCACCGAATTGCTGAAAATCGCCGGAAAAATCGAGACCGGATCGGGGGCACCGCGCGCTGACAGCGTTGCTCTAAAGGCCGCACAAGCCCTGGAGACCGGTAAAGGCTACTCGGTGCCCGAAGCCGTGGAAATACTGACTATCGGTCTCTCCGCGGCTCAGTGAAAGCGTGATCACCGATGCGGTTGCCGCTGATCCCTATCCTTAACATCGCCGTCGCCTTGGCATACGCGACGCCCGCGCTGGCTCAGTGTGAAGGATACGCCTCCACCGAAAAACCGCAAAATACCGGCCGCAACGTTGTCGGTCTCGATCTGGACGGCATCGCCGCACGTGGGTGGATCGAGTTTGCACTCTACGAGGATTTCCCTCCCTATTCATGGCAAGACGACTCCGGAGCCGCCACCGGCGTCGATATCGGGATCGGACGGCTGATCGCCAAAGCGCTTGGTGTCAGCGCGCGCTTCCGCTTCGTCACCGCTGCCGAGAGCGTAGATGACGATCTCTTGTATTATGTGTGGAAGGGAGACCGGCTCGTGCGCCCTGTCAGCAATGTGATGCTGCATATTCCCTATGACAAACTGCTTGCCTGCCGCATCGGACAGGTCGTCCTGACCGGGCAGACCTATACCGAGCGCCTGGCCATCGCCTATCGCAAGACCGCCTTCCCCAACGGACCGGCACGTCTCGGACGCTTCACCAAAGCGCGCCTGGCCGTCGAAAGCCACAGCCTTGGAGACATTTACGCCTCCTCCCTGCTTCGCGGAGAAGACGCCCGACAAATAGTGCGATTTACCTCTGCCGCCGAGGCCATGGCGGCTCTGCGCGCCGCCGAGGTCGACATGGCCATCCTGCCGCGTATGCAGGCCGAATTTGGCGGCGACTCAGCCATAGCGGTGCACACGCCCGAAATGCCGGGACTGCCGATCAGCGAATGGACCGTTGGCGTAGCCGTGCATCACGCCTACAGGCCGCTGGCCTACGCCATCGACGACGCGATATCCAGCGCCATCGCCGATGGGCGTATCGAGGCTATTTTCGCGTCATATGGCCTCGGATTTGCCCGCGCGCAAAGATAAGTCATGCGTTTCCTTGCGGCGTTCTTCCTCGTTGTGATCGCCTCCATGCCAACAGAGGCTTTTGCCCTGTCGCGCGAGAAGTTGGCCGAGTTGGTCATACCGCCCTATGCTCTTGGGCAGCAGATCGAAGAGCCGGGAGTTTATCGCCTGCTGAATTCGGGCGGAGCGCCTGCGGGTTATGTGTTCGAGACCGAGCCATTGGCACCGCTCCCCGGCTTTTCCGGTGCCACGATCAATGTGCTGGTCACGCTCGACAACGAAGGACGGTTCCTCGACACGCGCCTGATCTCGCACAACGAGCCGATATTCGTCTCCGGGTTGGGCGAGGAGCCATTCAAAGTATTCTTCGAGCAATATCGCGGTCATTCCATCTTCTCGCAATTGGCGATCGGCGACCCGCGACGCTCTGGCAAGCGCGGCGGCCTGGTCTATCTTGACGGCGTGACCAAGGCGACCGCGAGCGTGCGTATCGCCCATGAGAGCATTCTGGCGGCGACGCTCGCCGTGGCCCGCCAGAAGATGCGCGCCGTCACCGCACATGCTCCGGCGCGTCCCGATCCCGACCATCGCGAAGAACTGACCTGGGACGATCTGGTCGAGCAAGGCATCGCCCGGCGCACCCGAATATCCAACAGCGAGGTGCAGGCCAACTTCGCGGGCACCCGTTGGGAAGACGACGACCCGCAAGCGGCAAGCGATCCCGACGCCGCATATCTCGATCTCTGGGTGGTCGATGTCGGACCGCCCTCCATCGCCCGCGCGGCGCTTGCTGCGTCTTCGGTGGCAGGGTTGCGGGAATTCGCTTCCCATTCGCCGCACCACGAACCAATCCTTCTGATCGAGGCGGGTCGTCACGGCCTTGTCGACGACGATTTCGTGCGCAATACGGCACCGGAGCGGATCGCGCTCACTCAGGACGGGCTGCCCATCCCGGTCCGCGATACCGATATCCTTGTCGAGATCGCGGCGGGTGCCCCGGACGGAGTGGCCATGATTCTGAGCACCGACCGCAGACTCGGCTTCGATCCTGCCAGAGAATGGCAATTGGACATATTGGTGGTGCGCGAACACGGTATGTTTCAGCCCGAGATTGGATCGGTGGCGCTGCCGGTGGCCCACGCAACCGACTCCCGGTTCTTCATCGTCGGAGCGGCTGCTCAGACGCCTCCGCCGCCGTGGCTGGGTGCCATCCATGAGCGGGCCGTCGGTCTTGTCGCGCTTACGGCTTTCATGACGGCCTTGTTGATCATGCTCGGCGGGTTCATGAATCGGTTCACGGCGCTGGCGGCCTTCCCGGCGCTGCGGCTAGCCATATTGGCGGTGATGACCGTCCTCATCGGCTGGTGGGGACAGGGACAATTGTCGATAATTACTCCGCTGGCAGCGCTACGCGCGCTGCTGGACGCGCGTTCTCCGGCCTTTTTGCTCTACGACCCGTTTTCGCTCGCCGTCTGGGCGGTTGCCATCGCCGGAGCCGCGATCTGGGGACGCGGACTGTTTTGCGGCTGGCTGTGCCCGTTTGGAGCCTTGCAGGAGTTTTGTCACCATATCGGGCGTGTCCTCGGAGTGCGGCAGATCCAGCCATCCGCCTTGCTCGACGCTGCTCTGAAAAAAGTCAAATACGTTGTATTGGCGGCTCTGGTGGCGGTGACCGTGTGGATGCCCGGCCATCTTGACCGCGCCGTCGAGGTGGAACCGTTCAAGACCGCGATCAGCGTCTTTTTCGTGCGCGAGTGGTATTATGTCGTCTACGCCGCATTGTGCCTGATCTCCGGCATGGTCGTGTTTCGCGGCTATTGCCGTTATCTGTGCCCGTTGGGAGCACTGGTCGCATTGACCGCTCTGGTCAGGCGCTGGGCATGGATAGAAAGACGAGACGAGTGCGGTTCGCCGTGCCAACTCTGCGCCAAACGCTGTCTGTACAATGCCATCGGCAAGACGGGCCGGGTCACCTATTCCGAGTGTTTTCAATGCCTGGACTGCGTTCGTATCCACAACGACCCACGCACCTGCGTGCCGCTGGTTCTGGCGGCGCGGGCGCGTAAACCCCTGACTCCGCAGCCGGTCGCTTCGAGAAGTTCATGATGCGCAGGCGACGTTTCCTGACCATCTGCGCCGCCTTGCCTATGGCTGCATCGTGCTCGGACGGACGGGTGCGAATCTGGCGCGGCCGGGCGCTTGGTGCCGATGCCGAAGTGCGTCTGGCCGGAGCGCAATCCCTCACCGCGACGCTCGCGCGAGCGATATCCATGCTTCTCCGCCGCATAGACGGCCTCTTCAGCATATACGACGCGAAGAGCGCCATATCGCGCCTGAACCGCGACGGAGTTCTTACGGAGCCGCATCCGCTCTTCGTTGAGTTGATGATGAAATGTCAGGCGATGACCGAGATGACGGGCGGACTGTTCGACGCCAGTGTTCAGCCGCTATGGGCCGATCTCGCCCGAGGCGGCGACGGCAAGCGCGCTCGGGAAGTGATCGGCTGGCACCGGGTTGAGCACGGACCCGGCGTAATTCGGCTGGCGCCGGGGCAGGCATTGAGTTTCAACGGCATAGCGCAGGGTTTGGCGACCGATCTGGCATATGATCTGCTGCGCGAGGCAGGCTGCAAACGCGTTCTGGTCAATATCGGCGAGTATCGCGCCGGGGAAGGTGCCTGGCGCATCGCCATGCGCGATCCCGACCATGGACCGGTAACCAGCGTAACCATGACCGGCAGGGCGTTTGCGACGACCTCGCCCGGAGCGCTTCGCATCGGGCGTTCGGGTACGCCGCATGTTCTGCATCCGCAGACGGCATCTGCGGAATACCCATGGTCGACGGTTGGTGTCGAGGCTGGGCAAGCGGTGATTGCCGATGGTCTTTCTACAGCGTTGTCGTTGGCGGGAATGAGCGCCATCGAGGCGATATCGGAGCGTTTGCCGCAGCCGGTTCGGATTCGGTTGGTTGATAAGCGCGGCAGAGTATTCACTCGGCCAGTTTGACTCCGGCGATCAAGTTGATGATATTAAAAAGGGCTGTTTCGACTTCGGCCCCTGTTGCTGCGGAGATAAGATAATTATCTGATGTCACGCAGGGACGCAAGTAGGTCCGTGAAGAATAGCTGTTTAAGTCTATACCGAAACCGACAATGAATATTTCTATTCCTTGAGCATGCATACTTTGACAAATTGTAATTGATCGAGTTAGAGAGCTATCGGTAAAACTCTCCTTTGCCAATACAATACTTGATTCCGACAATATTCTGGGATATGCTGGGTTTATAGGAGCAACAGTAGCCAATTTGTCGATATCTTTCAAGAACGCTGGCTGACTAATGAACTTAGTTTTACCCGTTATGATAACAACAAATTTGCGTCTCGCATTATTTCCAAAAAACGGGGAAATCTGCGATATGCCGGTCCAATTTCTGTTAAACTCGGTTTGCCAATTAGGTGATAATATATTCCATGCCCACAAGAGCGCCGCTTCTCCATTAGCGCCGTGATTGACAACATAATTATCCCAATCAGCGATTGATAGATTTATTTCATTGTTGGATGCATCCATCAATGGCAAAATTGGCGGCACCTTACAAAATGATATGTTATCTTCGTAATTTATACCCGGCGTATTGTCACTCATATCGTTTCTTCTGCTTCCTACACAAGTGTGGTTTGTAGTACAATACATCGTGGACGCAACGGTCCCGTAATTGCAACTCCCAGTCACTCCAGCACAATGCCCCACATCTCGGGGAGCAGTTATTACCACATCCGATGTATATAGGCAATTAGGAGTAAAAACACCTCCTATAGTTAGCTCAATATAATTGTTAATATGTGGTAGTACTAGAGATGCCTCGGAATACTGCGTTTGCGGTGGTATAGGGTCAATAATACGTAGTGGTGAGAGCGGTATATATGCACCTCCCCACGTGTCCGACGGCTGACTACCCCAAAGATAATCTGTTTGGAATAATCTTTCGTAATTGAGCAGTGTTCTGCCAGTCGCATAGAAATATAAATCCTGTGGCAGGAATATACCTTGCTGAAATGGAACCAATCCTACCTTGAAATTTATTCCGGTAGGAGCATTTCGCATTGTCTGTATGGCTGATAGCAACGCCCGACGTGCGTGGTCTATATGTCGGGTATCGCATGTATTACAAAGAACATTCGTTGCACAAATTGCACAGTTTGTGTGACTGAGCCAATCGGCGCGACCAATGCCGGGAATCAAATTCATTTGAGAGGAAAAATCAACCAAAAATACCATTTCTACGTCTTGTACTGCACCATAAGATGCCAAAGATGAAACATTGTAGGTGAAGGCAGTTATTCCCAGTAGAGACAATATCAACGGGACGTACACAGCGGTAACACTAGACGATACCACCCCTCCACCACTAGAGCTGACGTTTAACGTAAAAGTGAGATCAAGAGTGGATGTAAAGACCTCACTTGGTTTGTTGCTATGGAAAGAATTGCGGGCAGCTAAAGTGGCCGACGCTTCGCTCTGGCCTCGCTGCATGTCCCGAGCCGCCGCCAACAACGCCACATCGAGCGTACTCTGCATGTCCTGCCTCTGAGAAAAATAGTACGCCGTGTCCACGGAAGCTCCCACCATGCCTATCATCGGCAACAGAGCCAGCGCCGTCAGAACAGCTACACCGCCACGCTGGCCTTTTCCCTTGGCCGAACGCTTGAAACAGCGCGCAGTTATATAGCGCATCATACCCTCTTTCTGCGACATGATAGGCCACGGAAACAGACATACATCTCTGTCCGCACGGACCTTCATTTGCAGCGAGAAGTTGAATAATTGGTTAGGAAATGCCGTCTGCGTCGGACCGACCGCCCGTCCATCGCACCCATATCGCCGTCGGAAGATCGACCGCACGATATTCTTCGGCTATCGCCAGATCGCCATACGAAACTACACCACCCCTGCCCGCCAACGCTCCGGCCAGCGCCTGCGCCACCGCCAGAGGCGACAGGCGTGTCGCATAAACCGTCAGAATGATACAGCCATCGGCGGCGATCAGGCGGGCAGCCAGCGACGATAACTCGGCAAAATTCCTCTCCAGACGCCAGATCTCGGTGCCGGGGCCGCGTCCGTAGGTCGGCGGATCGGCCACAATGACATCATACCGTGACTCGCGCCGTTCCTCTCGACGGACAAAAGAAAGCACGTCCTCGCGCAACCAACGGATCGGCGCGTCGGTCAGACCAGAGAGGGCCTGATTGCGCCTGCCATGGCGAATCGCCGCCGCCGAGGCATCGACATGAGTCACATGCGCCCCGACCGAAGCAGCGGCCAGACTCATCGCTCCAGTGTAGGCGAAGAGGTTCAACAGGCGCATCTGTCCGCTCGACGCCGCAGCGCGCTGCATCACCCATCGCCATTGGCTGCTGTGTTCGGGGAACAGTCCCAAATGGCGAAAGGAAGAAAAGCGCAACTCCAGACGCAACCTCTCCCAACCGATTTGCCACGGTGGCGATTTTTCCGAAAACGCAAAGCGCCAGGCACCGCGCTCGCTGTCAGCGTCCTGGCCCGAATAGACGGCCAAAGCGCCCCAGTCGCGGATGGGGCGTTGCGGCTTCCACAAAGCCTGGGCATCCGGGCGATCGACGAGGACGCCGCCGAAATTCTCCAGCTTGCGACCGCCTCCGGAGTCGATCAGACGGTAACTGTCCTCAGCCCAACCGCAGGCACGGATCGGACCGGCACGCCTGATCAACACCGGATCAGTCCGTGCCGTCATAGCCAGTCTGCCTCCACAGCGCATAGATCATGATTGCTCCGGCAGCGGCCAGATTCAGCGAATGAAACCCCGAACGCATCGGGATACGTATCCGCTGATCGCAGGCCGCCGCCAGGTCTGCGGGCACACCAGAGCGCTCGTTGCCCAGAAGGAGCACACTCTTGGCCGCAACCTGCGCGCGGTCGAGGGGCCGATCACCGTCGACCACCGCTCCGATCAGCGATGCAGAGGCTCCGCGGCACCAGGCCAGAAATTCTTGCTCGTGCGCATGTGCCACCGGCACCGCGAAAATGGCTCCCATGCTGGCGCGCACGCATTCGCTGGAAAAAGGATCGCACGAGTTTCCGATCAGGATCACGCCGTCTATCAGGGCGGCGTGCGCTGTGCGCAACAAACTGCCAAGGTTGCCCGGATCGCGCGCCTCGTACAGCGCCAGCCAGCGTCCGTCCTTCCCGGTATCGAGATTTTTCAGGCTGGGCTTTCGCTCGGCGAAGGCAGCAGCAATTCCATGACGTCCGTCGCCGCCCGCCACCGAAGCCAACACAGTCGGAGACACGCGCAATACCCGGCCTCCGGCTTCCGACATGGCCGCCGCAAGAGCAACGGTCCGAGAGGTCTGGTCTGCAACCAGCCCATAACGCACCTGCCAGCCGTTCTCGATGGCGTCATGTATCAGTTGTGCGCCGCAGGCGAGGAACAGCCCGTGCGAGTGCCTTTCTTTCTTGCGGCGGAGGGAGCGCATCAGCTTGACAACGGCGTTGGCGGCGCTTTCGATACGCTGATAGCGGTCCAGCGGAGCGGAATTCATGTCAGACAGGTCTTCCAAGTATCAGAGACATAGCTCGACTGAAGCCGGTACCGGCAGACTCGTCTGGCGCGTGCGGTATCTCGAATCGCAACTCAGGCTTGGCGGTCCCGGGCCATGGAAAGATCCGCACAGTCTGCGTCTGAGTTGGCGCAATCGGTTTCTCGCCGAGCGGGTACGGCAGTTGGAGAACGCGCTCGGCGCACAAGATCATGAGCGGCGGCCAACATAAGGGTTTTTGCCTTCGCGCACGGTCAGAGTGATGGGTACGCCGGCAAGTTCAAAATCGCGGCGGATGGCGCTGGTCAGATAGCGGCAATAGGATGCGGGCAGACTCCGGCCGCGCGAGGCCATCAGAACCAGACGCGGCGGCGAAGTCCCGACCTGGGAGATATAGCGCGGACGTATCGGCCTGCCGCCGGGAGCGGTAGGTGGAGGATGGCGCTTGACGGTCGACCGCAGCCAGTCATTAAGATCGCGCGTCTTGATCCTCGCCGACCAATTGCCGTGGGTGGCTACCACTGCGCGCATCAGCGTGCCGAGACCCGTTCCCGTCGTCCCGCTCGTGCACACCAATGGCGCATCCCGGGCGGCAGGCGGCAGGCGGCGCGCACATTCCAAGGCGTTCCGTCGCCAACTTTCGATATCTTCCACCATGTCGCATTTGGCCGCGACCAACACCATGGCTCGCCCCATGCGCAAAACAGTGTCGGCGAGTTGGATGTCCTGGGTCTCGAAAGCTAGTTCGGCGTCCATGGTCAGGGCAACCAGATCGGCAGCGCGCGCCGCGCGTAAAGCGTCGGTGGCCGCAAGTTTCTCGGTCTCGGCGGAGATGCGCGCCCGTTTGCGCAGGCCCGCCGTGTCCACGAGCACGATATCGCTGCCCCCCCATCGCCAACGAGCCTCGATGGCGTCGCGCGTCAGACCGGCTTCCGGCCCCGTGATCATCCTCTGGCTGCCGACAAGGGCGTTGATGAGCGTCGATTTGCCCGCATTCGGACGTCCGATTATGGCCATACGAATCGCTCCGTCGCCGACTACATGGTCTGCAGGGTCTGCCGTTTCCTGCCTGTCCGGATCGAGGTGATCGGCAAGAAGATCATACAAGTCGCCAAGACCCTCGCCATGCTCGGCCGAGATCGCTGCCGCCTCGCCGAAACCGAGCGCGCTCGCTTCGCGGACGCCGTCAGCGCCAGCCCCGCTCTCGCATTTGTTGGCGGCCACGGCGACCAAGGCTCCGGATCGGTGCAGGATCGTGGCTACCTCCCGGTCCTGCACCGTGACCCCGGTGCGGGCATCGATCGTCAGCAGGCAGAGATCGGCTTCGTGCACGGCCGTCTCGATTTGCGCGCACATGCGCGCGGCCAGCGAATTGCCCTTCTCGTCGTCATAGCCTGCGGTGTCGATCAGGCGAACATTGAGACCGCCCAGCCATCCATCGCCCTCGCGCCGGTCGCGAGTGAGTCCTGGCGAAGCATGAACCAGCGCAGTCCTGCGCCCGGTCAGCCTGTTGAACAGGGTCGATTTGCCGACATTGGGTCGGCCCACAATGGCTATGGTGAAAGGCATGACACCCGCGGAAAAGACCTCTTGAGCGCTTTGGCGTCGTCGGTTCAGACGCGGAGCAGATCGTTCAGCGCGGTCTTGGCCCGCGTTCTGGCATCCACGGTCTTTACGATAACGACGCAGGCCAGCGAGGGGCCACCATCGTCGGAAGGCAGACTGCCGGGCACCACGACCGAATATGGAGGCACCTCGCCCCGGACGATGGCTCTGGTCTCCCTGTGCACGATTTTGGTCGAGGCGGAAATGAAAACGCCCATGGCCAGCACCGATCCGCGCCTGACGATGACACCTTCGGCGATCTCCGAGCGGGCACCTACGAAACAATCGTCCTCGATTATGGTCGGGCGGCCCTGCATGGGCTCGAGGACGCCGCCGATTCCCGCGCCGCCGGAGAGATGAACATTGCATCCGATCTGCGCGCAACTGCCGACCGAAGCCCAGGTGTCGATCATGCTCGCCGCGCCGACATGAGCGCCGATATTGACGAAAGACGGCATTAACACCACCGACGGTGCCAGATAAGCTCCCCGGCGCACCGCGCACGGCGGCACGGCGCGCAAATTGGCGCTGGCGAAACGCTCATTGTTCCATCCGGCGAATTTAGCCGGTATCTTGTCCGACCAATTTCCGTGGCCGCTCTCGATCAGGGCATTCGGGCGCAGCCGGAACGACAGGATAACCGCCTTCTTCAGCCACTCGTTGACGACCCAGTCGTCTCCGATCGGTTCTGCGACGCGCTCGGTACCGCTATCGAGAAGGTCGATGGCATCCTCGATAGCGCTCGCGGCAGACCGGATAGCATTGTCGTCGTGGCGGTTCTCCCACGCGGCATCTATGGCGGCGGTCATAGCATCGGTCATGAGGGATTATCTCTCTACTGGTTTACCGGAGTCCGGTCAGTATAACGGTTTACCGGGGTCCGGTCAGTCTTGCGATGACGACTTTGCGAAGTCTTCGTCGAACAACTCGACCTTGAGGTGTGCATCCTCCGCGGGTCCGGCCTGGGCGAACTCGGCGGTTTCATAAAATCGCTCGCGGCAAGCGCGCCGCCCCGGGATGATAAATTTGGTGTGCGAGATGCAGAACATATGCGAGGCACCGACCAGACGCCGCACACCCTTTGCCTCGCGTATCTCGGCCAGTATATAATATGCCCCCTTGCCCAGAGCATGGTCCAGAACCCGCGCGCAATCGCCGCTTCCGATATCCCACCAACCGCGCGACTCCCAGCGCTCTTCGACCAGATGCGCTATCGCGGCCCAAATTCGCCGGTCGGTGCGATTGCACAGTCTCATGCCGCGACGTTCGGAGCTCCGTTGCGCTTCGGCCTCCAGAACATCTATCAGATCGCGGTCCGAGATGCGGGCAGGCAATCCCTTCTCCTTGATGAACGTGTTTATCTCCTTGCGCGTGCTCCTGCCTATATATCCGTCTATGGCCGTGGTGGCCGCTTCGGCATCGTGCAGCAGACGCTGGATACCTGCCGACTGCGCCGTTCCGAGATTATAGTCTCCAGATTCCAGCAGGCGAGTGGTCCAGCTTGAGGTATGATTGATCTTTATCGTATGGAACTTCTGGACGCGATAGCCCTTCTCGTCGCAGCCGTCTGCGTTTTTCAGGGAGAAGGAGCCCTCGCCCCTGACGCACAAAAGCGCTTGCCCTCCCCAGATGCGCGGACCGCCAGCGTGCGCCGGGGAGGCGCGGGCGAAGAGATAATGCTCGGTGCGGGCGAGCGGTGCGGGCGCAGCATTTCGGCACTGACCGGGACGCAGGCGCAACCAGCCGCGCACGGCTATGTCGCCATCCCCTGGCCGACCGACCGCGACCTCGGCGATATAGCTTGTATGATTGCAGATACGCCATCCCGACGCGGCATAAGCCGGTGCGGCTGTCAGGGTCAGCGCTGCGGCTGCGATAAACATCCCTACCCCCCGATGAGGGATCACGCGCCATCTCCTTTGTTCTTCGGGTCGTTTCTGGTAATCAGCGTACCGGCGCCGTAGGCGCTGAACAATTCGGTCAGCAGGGCGTGCGGCGCGGTGCCGTTGACAATGACGACGCCGCTGACGCCGCTGCGCGTGGCCTTGAGCGCGGTTCGCAATTTGGGGATCATGCCGCCTACAGCGATGCCGTTGTCGATCAACTGCTGAGCTCTCTCGGGACCGAGTTCGTGGATGAGTTGGCCATCGCCGTCGAGCACTCCATCGACATCGGTCATAAGTATCAGGCGTTCAGCGTTCAGCGCCGAGGCGATGGCTCCTGCAGCTTCATCGGCATTGACGTTGTAGCGTTTGCCGTCGCCGCCCATGCCTATTGGAGCAATGACAGGTATGAATCCTGCTTTCGCGAGCACGTCCAGCACCGATGTATCGATGCGCTCCGGCGAACCAACCAGACCCATATCGACCACACGTTCCAGATTGGAGTCCGGATCGCGTGTCAGGCGGTGTGCTCTGACCGCGCGCATGAGGTTGGCGTCTACGCCGGAGAGTCCGACGGCGCGCCCGCCAGCGGCACCAATGGCGGCGACGACGGAAGTGCTTATGGCACCGGCGAGCACCATCTCGACGACTTCCATGGCCGACTCGTCTGTGACGCGCAAGCCGTCCTGAAAAGATGTCTTGACGCCCAGCCGGTCGAGCATGGCTCCGATCTGCGGCCCGCCACCGTGCACGACGACCGGATTGACTCCAAGCTGACCGATCAGTGTGATGTCGGCAGCGAAATTCTGCATGGCGCGTGCCGTTCCCATGGCGTGCCCGCCGTATTTGACGACCAGCCATTTTTCGTCGTAGCGCTGCATGTAGGGCAGAGCCTCGGACAGGGTTTTGGCTGTCAGAAAGCGAGCCGGATCGGGTTTTTTCATGGCCCGGTTTCCGGCGCGGCCATTCGATCCTCGATACGCTTGCGGGAGTTGATCCGATCGCGATTGCTCAGTCCGAGGATCGAGGCGCTCTGGCGTATCAGGGCCTCTTCGTGCGGGCTGCGTTCGCTGTCGGACAAAACCACGCTCCACAAACCGTCCAGCAAGGCCAGCCGCTCCGCCTGGCCATAGCGTTTTTTCAGCCGGGTCGCAAAGCTGAACATGTCCGATGTCGCCGCCGCGTGCGCCGCCTCGCCGCGCTGGCGCATGGCGCTGGCCTCCTCCGCGCCGATGCCGCAGTGTGCCGCCAGAATGCGCGTGATGAGTTCGGCTTCGGTATCGGTGTACTGGTCGTCGGCGCGGGCAGCGGCAACCAGAAGCGCGGCCATATCATCGTCATCATCGTCCGCCGCCGCAGGCTGGGCTGTGGCTGGCTGGCTGACGAACAAACGTGCGATCCACTCACGCAGTTTCATTTTTTACGGTGCTCCGATAACCAATGCCTTCCAGTATGCAGCATGTCTCGTACAATGGCAGTCCCGCTATTGCAGAATAAGAACCCGATATTGCGATCGCGAATCGCCCGCATCGCCCCTGAATTGCATAGCCGCCAGCTCTGCCCCGCCACTCGCCGCCATCGAGGTGATCCTTTATCTCCGTCTCGGACAGGCGCTTGAATCTTACCCGCGCCCTTGCCAACCGACCGGCGCAGCGTCCGTCCGGCGCGATCACCGCCACAGCGGTTATCACTCTGTGCGCCCGACCCGACAGACGGCGTATCAACGCCTCTGCCTCGCCGACATCTCGCGGAGAGTCCACGGCCCGCCCGCCAAGCACTATGGCGGTATCGGCGGCGAGCACGAACCTCGCTTCCCGCAGGCTCTCTTCGCCGCCATTCCGACCACGCCCATGGATCTCTGTGGCCTTGGCCTCTGCCAACCGCGCGACCATGCGGGCAGGCAGTTCGCCACGACGCGGCGTTTCGTCGATATCTGGCGTCATGACCCGATCCAGGTGATATCCTGTCTGGCGCAACAATTCGGCTCTGGCCGTGCTGGTGCTGGCCAGGATCAATTCCGGTTTTGGGCGCGTCACTTGAATCGGTATGTGATGCGGCCCTTGGTCAGGTCATATGGCGTCATCTCGACCAGAACCTGATCTCCGGTCAGGACGCGGATGCGGTTTTTGCGCATTTTGCCTGCGGTATGGGCGATGATCTCATAGTCGTTCTCAAGCCGAACCCGGAAAGTCGCATTTGGGAGCAGCTCTATGATCGTGCCATTGAACTCCAGTAGTTCTTCTTTCGACATGCCTCTCCCTTACCGAACCCTTACTGAACGCCTAATAAGGGTCAGCGTTACCAAACCCAAGTTAATGACATACAACCAAACCTCGCCGGTCGGGTTCAACATCCCCTGACCGACCTCACCTTCGTGTGAACAGCGCGCAGATCAGCGTGAACAGACGTCGCGAGGTCTCTTCGCCAAGACGAATGCGTTCGGCCAGACGCTTGCGCAGAAGAGCCGACCCTTCATCGTGCAGGGTCTTGCGCGCCATGTCCAGTACCTCGATCCTGTCCAGCGGCGCGGTGCGTATGGCCTCGAAATAATTCTCGCACACCATGAAATAGTCCTTCACTATCTTGCGGAACGGCGTCATCGACAGCAAAAGACTGCGCACTGGCGCACCGTCCTGGTCCCCTATCTCCAGAACCAGCCGATTGTCACGGCGCAGCAAACGCAGTCTGTAAGCTCCGCCTTCGCGGTCGACGAGGGTGAATTCGTTGTCCTCAAGCAAGTCATAAATGGCGATACGCCTTTCGTGCTCGGCATCGGCTCCGGAGGCGGCCAGGGTGTGCTCGTCTATCTCTACCGCCGTCAAGCGTCCGGAGGCGGAACTCATCGGCCGGACGCCTGCATTCGCAGCGCCACCGAGTGGGCATGGGCAGGCAGTCCCTCGACTTCGGCCAGAGTGTGAGCCGGACCGGCAAGCACTTCCAGGCCGCGGGCCGAGACGCTCTGCAGGCTGGTGCGCTTCATGAAATCGGTGGTTGCAAGGCCGGAAGCGAACCGGGCGGTACCCGAGGTCGGAAGCACATGGTTGGGTCCGGTCACATAGTCGCCAAAAGCCTCGGCTGATAATCGCCCGAGGAATATTGCCCCGGCGTTTCGTATCTCTCCGGACATGGCTTCGGCATCGGCGTCGTCGAGAGCCAGTTGCAGATGTTCGGGAGCCAGATCGTCTACCAGGCGCACGGCTCGTTTCAGCGGCGCAACGACGATGGCTCCGTGCGCCTCCCAGGATGCGCGCGCGATTTCCCTTGTGGCCAACGCCTGCAATTGTACCTCGACCTCTGCGGCGACGGCATCGGCAAGCCGGGTGTCGGTGACTATCAATACCGACTGCGCGTCCGGATCGTGCTCGGCCTGCGCCAGCAGATCGGCAGCGAGGAAAACGGGATCGCAACTGTGATCGGCGACTATGCACACCTCGGAAGGCCCGGCCAGAGAGTCTATTCCGACCGAACCATAGACCTGCCTTTTGGCCTCGGTCACATATGCGTTGCCGGGACCGGCGATCATATGTACAGGCTCCAGATCTCCGGCCCCATAAGCAAGAGCCGCCACCGCCTGCGCCCCACCCAGGGGATAGAATTCGCTCACCCCGGCGCGCACGGCGGCTGCGGCCAGCGGCGCGCCCAGTTTTCCACCCGGAGCCGGAGCGACCATAACCACGCGCCCGGCTCCGGCGATACGAGCCGGAATAGCCGTCATCAGGGCGGAACTCGGATAGCTGGCCAGCCCCCCCGGCACATATACGCCGACCGCCGATATAGGCGTCCAGCGCCATCCTATGCCTATGCCCTCATTTTGGTACCAGCAGTCTGTGGGCAGTTGCCGCCGGTGCGCATCCTCTATGCGGTCGGCGGCTCTGTCTATGGCGTCGGCGACGTCCCTCGGACATTCTGCCGCCAGCCGGTGCAGATCGACCGTGTCGGCCTGAAGCGTCTTCGGATCGATCCTCAGGCCATCGAGGCGAAAACCATGCTCAGCGACCGCTGTACCACCGCGCGCGCGCACGTCCCGGATGATTTCTGCTACCGCGTCGGCGACATGGCTGGCATGGGTGCGGTCGGTTTCGACAAAAGCGCTCCATTGCCGGTCGAAATCGGCGTCGGCAATATCGAGGCGGAGAGTCATTGCAATTTTATACCTACGCTCGGACGGATATCCGATAGACAATCATACACAGCACTCGGGCGCGAGTCAGGGCGCGACCCCTCAAACTATTCAGTCGGAATGCAGGCGGACGATATCCGCTCCGCAAGCGTTCAGCTTGTCTTCCAGATGAGCGAAACCACGGTCGAGGTGATAGACGCGACCGATGCGCGTTGTTCCCTCGGCGGCCAGCCCGGCGGCGACCAGGCTGAAAGACGCGCGCAGGTCGGTGGCCATGACCTCGGCTCCGCGCAAGGACCCGACGCCGCGCACCCTCGCCATATTTCCGCGCACGGCGATATCAGCCCCGAGGCGGTTCAACTCGGGCGCATGCATGAAGCGGTTTTCGAAAATGGTCTCGCGTATATCGCAGACGCCGTTGCACTTGGTCATCAGCGCCATGAACGGCGCTTGCAGATCTGTCGGGAAGCCGGGGAAGGGACCGGTTTCGACGTCGACAGGGAGTATGGGACCGCTATCGCGCTGGATGCGCATTGATTCGCCATGAGCACCTGGGGTCATGTCGACTCTGGCCCCGGCCGCCGCCAGCAGGCCGACGACCGCGCGCATATCGGTGCTGCGAACTCCGTTTATGGCGACATCACCGCCGGTCAGGGCTGCGGCCATGGCGTATGCTCCAGCTTCGATTCGATCCGGCATCACCCTATGCACGCAGCCGTTAAGGCGCGTTACGCCCCGAATGATGATACGTGGTTTCCCGCCGCCATGGACCGAAGCACCCATTGCGTTCAGGCAGGCGGCGAGATCGGCTATTTCCGGTTCGCAGGCGGCGTTGTCGAGGACGGTTTCTCCGTCGGCCAGCACGGCGGCCATCATGGTGTGCTCGGTGGCTCCGACGGAGACGCGAGGGAAACGTATACGCGCACCCGCAAGACCTTTCGGTGCCCTTGCCTGTACATATCCGTCTGCGACTTCTATTCTGGCTCCCATGGCTCTGAAACTGCTCAAATGCATATCGACCGGGCGCGCTCCTATGGCGCAACCTCCCGGTAATGAGACTCGTGCCTGTCCTTCGCGGGCCAGAAGAGGGCCGAGCACGTTGAAAGTGGCGCGCATCCGTTTGACCAACTTGTAAGGGGCCAGCGTCGAGGTGATGCGTGCGGCGCGTATGATGTAGCTGTCTCCGGAGCGGGATACTTCGGTGCCGATGGACTTGAGCAAGCGTGCTATCAGTCGCGTATCGGCGAGATCGGGGACGTTGTGCAGCGTCACTTCCTGGTCGGTCAGGAGCGCGGCCACCATCAGTTTTATGGCCGAATTCTTGGCTCCGGCGACAGGTATGGCGCCGTTCAAGGGTCCGCCGTCACGGATTAGCAGGCTATCCATACCCAGAAAAGAAATCTGCTCAGGTTGTCACTGACCGGCCAGGGTTGGAATCCCGGCGTGACTTCGACGCTGCGGATGTCCTGCGCCGCCGCAGATTCCTCCTTAGCAAATCTGCGAGGCGTTTCTCCTTCACGGAGCGCTCTTTGGCAGGTATTCCGTTCATGTGTTTCCCATAACTTTGCACCTGGCCCCGTTCGGGAGTAAGCATGGCCGCGAACGCTTGAGAATGCCGCAGTAGCTCAGTGGTAGAGCGCGTCCTTGGTAAGGACGAGGTCGAGAGTTCGATTCTCTCCTGCGGCACCAGATTTTTGCGTAGCTATCGGGCACTCGGTGTTGGCCCCCTAGTGCTGGCTCTCAGGCATACGCACGATTAGGCCGTCCATGGTCTCGGTCACCCGAATCTGGCACGAAAGGCGCGAGTTGTCGGCAACATTATCGGCAAATTCCAGCATGGATTTCTCCATCTCCTCGGGTGGGGTCATCGTATCCAGCCATTCGGGGTCCACATAGACATGACAGGTGGCACAGGCGCAGGCACCGCCGCAATCGGCGTCGATTCCCGGAACCGCATTCCTGACCGCGTTCTCCATGATACTAAGTCCCGTCTTCGCCTCGACGACATGGGCGCGCCCGGAATGCTCCACATATGTAACTCTGGCCATCTGACGTGCACCCTACCCCCTTTGCTGAACAGACCCGATTATTGGACCAGCGCAGCCCGCGCCGCAACCATGATATGTGATACCTCTATGTGGCCTTATGGGCCAGATGGAATCAAGCTTGGTGTGGCGCATCCATTCCGCACAGGCATTCGCCGCCGTCTGTGATTCCGGTCATATCACACCTGAAATCGTATGATTTTCGGACTGGCGCTCCCAAGCCGTCGGCACAGGAGAGCGGCGCACAGTAGAAAAATTTGCGGGCAAAGCACGCTAACTCGCTGAGCTACCGGCTGTTTATCTCGCTCAGGTTTATCTCGTTCACGGCGATTGACGCCAGTAAGCGTTTCCTATTAAGCGACCGCTACGGTCTTACTTTTCAGTACGGTCGTACTTCGCTTTAGCCCAGTAGCAGATCGTTATTCCCAGAGCGGTTCCGACGGGTTTGAGAATAGGCTTCGCAAGCATCACCGCAATTTTAATTGCCGTGTAGGCGTCAATCGCTTCAAAGAATTCCATGGGAAACTCCTGCTCGTCGCCGCAGGCCAATTCTGCTCTAGCAGGTCGATATCACCATGCTATTTATCTTCTAATCAAGGGATTAAAGAAGTAACGATCCGGAAAAATCAAGTATGGGCAAGTTTTCAACTTGGAAAAAGCCGGAAAAACATGGAAATCAAAGGAACAGTTCGGAATTCGTTTAGCTTTTCTGAAAAAAAAGGGCAAAATCGGGCCTATCGCAATCTGAAAACTCATTGCAATCTGAAAACTCGGTGTGCAAATGAGCCCATCCATTTGTTTTTGAAAACTCTATAAGGCTCTTAGTGTCGTAATGAGTATGGTTTAATATATCATAGGTTTTTCCACCTATATTCGCCTGAAGTACCAGTGAATGTCCGTTAGGTACATCCATTAATCCCATCTTGTTTTCTTCTATAGTATACTTCCTCAATCTTCCAAGAATTTGTTCAATAGAATCTTCAGATTCCAAGTGAACAATTAAGTCATAATATTATGAAACCGAGGGTTACAATAGTTCTTCCATTTCCGCATCCGCCCAGCGAGTAAGCACATATCTTCGTCATCACTGCCTTTTAATACCACTTGGACGAGCCTCAATTCAAAATGCTCTTTATATATGGTATATATATACCCTCTTCTTATGCCGGTCCTTCATTAAGTGGTTTCTTGGTATGGTATATCTCTAGGTTTTTCCGTCTACGACGTTGGTAACTTTCTCACAAACAAGGAAACTGACATAGTTGACAATGAGACCAGATAGAAGTCCTGGTGCAGTTTCGTTAATCAGATTGCTATTACCTGACAATTTCCAAAAAATGGCAGCGCCCAAACCTCCGATAATGGAAAACAAAATAGATAGATCCGAGTGCTTCCAGGCAAGAAGTTTGATGATCATGACAGGTGCCAGTCCCGCTGCCATTATAGAGGTAGAAGTAACGGCAACGTTGAGAACGCTGCTATTGATATTCAAGGAGACTATCATCGATACGCCACCGAGAGCTAGTGTAAAGAAATAGAGGGGCAAGTGCCTCGTCGCTGGAGAGACGCGGTCGAGAAAGTCGAACTTCAACGACTGTGCCATGGCAACCAACAAGCTATTAGAAGTAGCAGCTATGGTCGCAAAAATGTCCGCTACGATAATGCCGGTCAACAGTGCACCAAAATTGCTTGCGAAAAATACGCCAAGTCCTGCCTCAGGGTCCGGGAGATCCGGGGTCACACCTCGTAACAGGAGACCAAATATCATCATTGCGATCCACGTGAACTGAAGGAAGCCAATATATATCCACCATGCGGATTGAGTTTCATCCCCGTCACGGCCAGCAAGGTAGCGGCTAACGATTTGAGGCTGTCCAAGGCCAAAGCCCAATGATGCAGCGGTAAATCCGAGCACGAAACCGGCTATGGTTAGAGGTCCGCCTATTCCAAAGAGATTCAAGAATTCAGGCCCGGCAGAGGTGATGTTCTCTGAGAAGGCGGACAAGTCCTGTGAAGCAACAAAAATTACTGCCAGAAGAGCCACTATAGTTCCGATAATACGAATAACCGCCATCAAACTGTCCGCGTAGATCGATCCTCGGAAACCGCCGGTTGCAGTATATGCGATTATAATCATCGCGAATAACGATAGCGATGCTATGGGTTCAAGGCCGAACGCACCGTCGACGAACTTCTGACCGGCAAGCCATTGAGCACAAGTGTAGCCTGTCAAACAGACCATAATGATAAGCCCAACTAAAACGGTTGTCAGCTGTGCAACCCTCGATCTACCAGTACCAACAACAATGTCGGTAATGGTTCTCGCTCCTAGCTGCTTACCGAATTCGTTAATTCGTTTTGGAAAAAATGTCCAGAAGATTATATCACCTATGAACCATGCAAGCGGTAAAAGTAACCATTGTAATCCATAAAGATATCCAAGCCCAACACCTGCTGTAACAATAAAACCACTATTAGCTGTCGCGCCTGCGCTAAGACCAATCAGCCATTTGTTGAGACGTTGTTCTGAAAGAGCTTTATTTTCGCGACCTGCTGCATGTTTTCGAGCAAGAAATGTGACGGCGAAGGTAGCAAGAACAGCAATTAGGAAAACCAATCCTGTTCCCGTAAACAAAGCTGACATGACGAACTCCTTTGATGCTGGAGGTCAAATCATAGCTCATGGCTCGTCCGTGTTACATGGAAAAGTATGGAACCGCGTGGAATTCTTTGGAAATAGGTCTTGTGGATCGAGTTCCACAACCCCGCCCATCCTGGTCCGGTGGCCGAAGGCTACGCCCCCAAGGCTCCGCCCCTACAGGGCGTCGGTCAGAGCAGGCACGGCCTCAAACAGATCCGCAACCAGACCATAGTCCGCGATCCTGAAAATGGGCGCCTGCGAATCCCGGTTTATGGCGACTACTATACCGGCATCCTTCATCCCGGCCAGATGCTGAATCGCTCCCGAAATGCCAACGGCGATATACAGTGCCGGAGCGACGATCTTGCCCGTCTGGCCAACCTGCCAGTCGTTCGGGGCGTAGCCGTCATCAACCGCCGCGCGACTGGCGCCGACAGCGGCACCCAGTTTGTCGGCCAGTTCGGTAATCATGGCGAAACCCTCCTCTGATCCAACGCCACGTCCGCCCGAAACGACCACGCTGGCCGAGGTCAACTCCGGGCGATCCGAGGCGGCCAGCCTGTCCTCTATCCACTCCGAGAGAACAGGGCCGACCGGAACCGTGACCGCCTCCACCGCAGCCGCTCCTCCACCGCCCGCGGCCTCGAAACTGGCGGTGCGCACGGTCACTACTTTGATCGCATCGGTCGAGCGCACGGTTTGTACCGCGTTTCCGGCATATATCGGACGCTCGAAAGTCTCGGAGTCGATTATGGCCGAGACGTCGGGAATGATCATCACATCGAGCAGTGCCGCCAGACGAGGCATGATGTTTTTCGCGTCGGTGGTGGCGGGGGCAAGGATATGAGTGTAACCATCGGCCAGCGACAGGATCAGCGCCGCCGTCGCCTCGGCCAGACGATGGCCGAGCGAGGCATCCTCCGCAACCAATACCCTGGACACACCCGCGATCCGCGCCGCAGCCTCGCCAGCGCCAACGTCGGCAGCGGCGACGATGAGGAGGTTCACCTCGCCGAGTCTGACCGCAGCGGCGACGGCTTTGGCGGTAGTATCCCATATCAACTGGCCGTCCTTGATTTCAGCGAGGAGAAGAGTTTTCGTCATATTGCTCCTCTTTCCCTGAGCTTGCCGACCAGTTCGTTGACTGAAGCGACCATTATTCCGGCGCTTCGTTCCGGCGACTCGGCAGTCTTGACGATTTGCAGACGCGGAGTGATATCGACGCCGTATTCGGCGGCGGTTTTCCGGGCGATGGTTTTCTTGCGCGCCTTCATGATGTTGGGAAGCGAGGCATAGCGGGGCTCGTTCAGACGGAGGTCTGCGGTGATAACCGCAGGCAAGACGAGCCTGATAACCTGCAAACCGCCATCGACCTCGCGGGTTACCACGGCGTGCGTGTCATTTATGTCCAGTTCCGAAGCGAAGGTGGCTTGCGACCAGCCGAGGAGCGCAGCCAGCATCTGTCCAGTGGCGTTCATGTCGTTGTCTATGGCCTGTTTCCCGGCCAGAACGATTTTCGGATTCTCTTCGCGGGCGATATTGGCGAGTATCTTGGCGACGGCCAAAGGCTCGATGTCGGTGTGCGGATCGTCGGCTGCAACCACCAATATGGCGCGGTCGGCTCCCATGGCCAGCCCGGTGCGTAGCGTATCCTGCGCCCGTTCGACTCCGACGGAGACTATAATCACCTCGGAGGCTTTTCCCGCTTCCCTGAGCCGCACCGCCTCCTCGAGAGCGATCTCGTCGAACGGGTTCATCGACATTTTGACATTGGTCAAGTCGACACCACTGCCGTCAGGTTTGACGCGCACCTTGACGTTGTAGTCAACCACGCGCTTGACTGGCACCAGTATCTTCATCGGCGAATTTCCCCGTCGGCAGCAGGTGTTGAAACGACCGGCGAGTTTGAAACAATCTGGCAGATATGGCAAAGACCGCGCCCGGGCATCTGTAACGACGCGAAAGGCGGCGGTTATCAATTGGGAACGTGTGGAGAGGCTCAGACCTCGAAGACGAGCACCGTCGCCGATCTCGTCCCGCGCACACAAGCTGTTGACGCAGCGCCGACAGCACCGCATCCATGCCATGTGTTCGCGATGCAAAGGACTCTGTGCTGCGAGGCGGCAAGCGTTCGCCTGGGGCGTTTCCTGGCCCTCAGAGCCGCTCCGGGAGACATGATCGCGCTCACCGGCGACCTCGGCGCTGGCAAGACGACTCTGGCACGCGGCGTCATCTGCGCTCTGACCGGAGAGGCGACAGATGTGCCAAGCCCCACCTTCACTCTGGTCCAGACCTATGCCGCAGCCGGGATGACGATCTATCACGCCGATCTGTATCGGCTGGGCGCGGCAAGTGAACTGGAAGAGCTTGGCCTTGAAGAGGCGGTATCCGGGCTGGCGCTGATCGAGTGGCCGGAGCGCATCCCGCACCTGTTGCAACGCGCCAATCTGCATGTGAGACTCAGCTTTGCTGAAACCGGTCGCATTGCCGCGATCCGCATGACGGACGACTGGAGGGCGCGCCTGCATGACCTTCCCAAGCATTTCTGAAAGATCAGGGAGCACTGCGGGCGGCCATGGGAACGGCGCGCCTGCATGACCTTCCCGCAATTGCCTGACAGCCACCATGCATTCCTTGCCGCTTCCGGATGGACCGGAGCGGCGTGCGCGACCCTTCCCGCCGACGCCTCGACACGCAATTATACAAGACTTTCCCGAGGCAAGCGGAGCGCACTCCTGATGCATGCTCCGCCGAACGCCGAAGACCCCGTTTGTCCGCCCGACGCCAGCGACGAAGAACGAATGAGGCTCGGATGGAATGCGTGCGCGCGCATGTCCGGCGGCCGGATCGAGGCATTTGCCGGAATCGCCGCCCATTTACAGGCTCTGGGCCTGTCGGCCCCGGAGGTCATGGCCGCGGACATGGATGCCGGACTGGCTTTGATCGAAGACTTGGGCCAACATACCTACGCCCGCCAGATCGCCGATGGTGCCGACGAGACCAAACTCTATTCAGCCGCCGCACAGGCTCTGGCCGTCGTTCAGCGCACGCCGATTCCGGACAGGGTCGTCCATGCTGGCCGCATCTGGCCGATTCTCGATTATGACGCCCTAGCCATGCGGGCCGGAGCGGATCTGTTCGCCGACTGGGCACCGCGTCTCATGGACGAGGTCGCCATGGACGATAACGCCCGTGCCGTCTGGGACGAAGAGATAGCGCGCCTTGTCGCCGAAGCCATGACCTTCCCGCGCGCCCTCACCTTACGCGACTTTCACGCCGAAAATCTGATCTGGATGGCCGATCGGCATGGAGCAGCCCGCGTGGGGCTGCTCGACTTTCAGGATGCCGTCGCTGGCTGGGGCGAGTGGGACGTCGATATGTTGATCCACGACGCTCGCCGCCCGGTCGGCCATGACGCCGCAGAGAGCGCAATCGCCGCCTGGCTGGACGGCACCGGAGGCAGCCGACACCAGTTCGATGACCGCATCACCGTGCTCGGGACGCTGAACGCCCTGCGCATCGTCGGCGTATTCTGTCGGCTGATACTGCGCGACGGCAAGACGCGCTACCGCGCCTTCCTGACCCGGCAAATTGCTGTGCTTTGTCAGAGCCTCGACCAACAAAGAGTCTCGGGGATCGCGGCGGTCATGAGGCAGATCGCGCCAGCCTTTTTTCGGAATCTCGCGCCATGACCACACGGGCGGCGCTGATTCTGGCTGCTGGCCACGGCACGCGCATGCACCCGCTCACCGACAGTCTCCCCAAACCCATGATCGCGGTGGCGGGGCGCAGTCTGATCGACCGTATACTGGATCATCTGGTGCTGGTCGGCATCCGGCATGTGGTGGTCAATGTTCATTATCTGGCCGACGTGCTGGAAGCGCACCTCGCAAAACGACATGACATTGATATATCTATCAGCGACGAACGCGCCCGGCTGCTCGGATCGGGCGGCGCTCTGGTATCGGCGCGAGAGCTGTTGGCGAACGAGCCGTTTCTGGTCTTGAATTCGGATAGCTGCTGGAGAGACGATGAGGGAGCCGTCTTGCGCGCGCTGATCGATGGTTTCAAACCTGAGGCGATGGATATGCGCTTTCTGCTCGCCGACCGCAAGCGTACCCTGGGCTATGGCGGTGAAGGCGATTTCGCCCTCGACGAGGCAGGGCGCGTTGCGCTGTCGTCTCCTGAGAAACCCTATGTGATGGCCGGAGCCTATATGCTGTCGCCTTCGGCCCTTGAAGGGCATGAAGCCGTGCCGTTCCCGGCACAGGATCTGTGGCGGATCTCCCTGGCGAAAGGGCGCGCTTACGGCCATGTAATGCAAGCAATGTGGATGCATGTCGGCGACCCGGCGGCTTTGGCGGAAGCCGAACGTGTTCTCGCCGGTGGCTGACCGGTCGAAAGCATCACCCCAAAGCGCGGGCTGGGAGTTTCTGAACCAGCCCGGAGCGCCGGTCTTCACCATCGCGCCCCGGCATGATTTCCTCGCCGCCGTAGCCGACGCGCTGTACGACCCCGAAGCTACCGATATCGTCGCCGACAGTCTCGTCCTGGTGCCCAACCGGCGCGCAGCACGGACTCTTGGCGAAGCTCTCGTCACGGCGAGCCAGCACCACGGGCGATCGGGCATCGTCCTGCCGACTATCGTCCCGCTCGGCGAAATCGGCCTGTCCGACGACTTTGGTGACTTTGACACTGCCTCACCCATGCCCGCCGATGAACGGCGCGGTGTGCTCGTGCGGCTGATTCGTCACTGGCATGAGCGCGTCTATGGCGATGAGGCCGGACTGCCTCCCGTTCAGGCGCTTCGATGGGCCGACGATGTGGCCGCGTTGCTCGATCAGGGCGATCTGGCGGGCGGGTGCGACTGGTCGCGACTCGATCGGTTGATCGACGACGCCGATCTGGCAATGCACTGGCAGGATGGCGCGCGCTTCCTGCGGCTGGTGCTCGGCGAGGCCTGGCCTGCCTATCTGGCCGAAACCGGTCGCTGCTCGCTGGCTACACGCAGGCTGGAGGCGGTGACCGCACTGACCGAGCGCTGGCACAGCACGCCTCCGAGCGCTCCGGTGTGGATCGTAGGCTCGACCGGGGCGACGCCCGTGGACCGAAAATTGATGCGCGCGGTCATCGACCTGCCGCTGGGAGCGATATTGTTTCGCGGTCTCGATACCGACGCCTCAGATGCCGACTGGGATCACATCTCGCTATCGCCGGGCCATCCGCAATACGCCATCAAGCGCACCATGGACCATCTGGACGTAGTACCACGGGACATACGCCCGTGGCCGGGCGCGGGAGAGAACGATGCCGCCCGGGCGCGGCGTCGCCTGCTCTATGAAGCGCTTGCTCCGGCGGCTGCCACTCGCGACTGGAGCAACAGGCTCGCGATTCTTGCCAGAGACGAACAATACACCGACCCCGGGCAATTCACACGGCGCGCCGTACGCGGCCTGCGTCTGATAGAAGCCGACGACGACACCGATCAGGCCATGATCGCCTCGCTCGCCCTGCGCGAAGCTGCACAGGACCCAGGCCGCACGGCGGCTCTGGTCACGCCGGATCGGGTGCTCGGGCGGCGCGTAAGCCACCTTCTGAAGCGCTGGGGGATAGAGATCGGCCCGTCTGAGGGCATTCCGTTTTCGCAGACCTCGGCGGGCCGGTTGCTGATCGCTACCGTCGAGGCGGCGCGCGATCCGGCCGATCCCATTGCCTTGCTGGCTTTGGTGAAACAGGATGCAGCCCGTTTTGGCCGGACTCGGGATGCTCTGTACGAGGCGGTGACCGAACTGGAGTTGGCCCGGGAGAGCGACGGGAAACATCTGTTGCGCGGTCCGCGCCGACACGGGAACCTGGAGGATCTCACAGCGCGTCTCGACGACTGCGGAGCGCAGCGAGCCTTCGATCTGCTGAGGGACATCGGTTCGGCGCTCGATCCGCTCCGCGCGGCGATATCGTCTGATCCTGTTCAGCCGGATACTGCCGTCGACGCTCTGAGCGTAAGCCTGAAAGCGGTCGGAGCGACGCCCACTGATGATGCCGTCCTCGACGATGAGGACATGTCTGGCGCTCTTGACCGGCTCGCCGGAATCGCGCGCGGGGTCGGACCGATCCCGGAGCGCCACTGGCCCGATCTGGTTCGCGCCAGCCTCGGCGAACACCGGATTCGGGCAATTGGCGAACTTCCGCGACTGGCCATCTGGGGACCGCTGGAAGCGCGCCTGCAACACCGCGATCTAATGATTCTCGCCGGCCTGAACGAGAAGCAATGGCCGCGCGCCGCGCCGATCGACGGCCTGCTTCCCTCCAGGCTGCGCGCCGGTCTCGGCCTGCCCGACACCGAGGAAATTCTGGGGCTCTCGGCCTATGATTTCTCGCAGCTTGCCTGCGGCTCCGAGGTGTTGTTGCTGCGCCCTGTCACCTCCAGCCGGACCCGGTGCGTCGCCTCGCGCTGGCTGTGGCGGCTGCGCAAGCTGTGCGAGGCAGGCGTCGGAGAGGGTGCGACCGAAGCGCTCACGCCAGCATCGGCCCGGTCCTTACATGGCTGGGCGAGATATTGGCGAACGCCGAAACGCCCTCCGAGGCCGACAAGCCGTCCCGAGCCGCGCCCGCCTCTGTCAGCGAGACCGAAAAATATCTCGGTGAGCACGGCGCGCGCGTTGTTGACCGATCCCTATGCCGCCTATGCGCGGAGCATCTTGCGGCTGAACGCCCTGCCCGCGCCGGGAATGCCCGCAGACGCCCGCCTTGTCGGAATCGCCATCCATGAGGCGCTGGACACCTACCAGGACGGCAACCGACCCCTGATAGACCTGATCAAGGCCGAACTTGCCAAAGCTGGCATGACCAGAGCCAATTGGTCCGCCGTCGCTCCGCTATGGGAGCGTGCCGCCAGTGATTTCCGTGGTTGGGACGCCTCGCGGCGGAAAGAGGTCGAGCGCGTACACACCGAGACATCAGGCTCCATCGTCCTTTACGATGACATAACCCTGCGCGCGCGCGCAGATCGCGTCGAGGAATGCAGGGACGGTACGCTTGCCATCATCGACGTCAAGACCGGAAAACCACCTGGCGAAGACGAGGTCATATCCGGGGATCAGCCGCAATTGCCTCTGGAGGCCCTGATCGCGGCGCGCGGAGGGTTTGATGGGATCGACGCCAAACCGGTCAGCGCCCTGATCTATTATCGCATGGGGATGGCCCGGCCTGCCCCTGGCAATGGCCAGCCGCTCGGGATCGATCCGACGGAGGCGGCCGAAAAGACCGAAGCGTTATTGCTCGAAATGCTGGCGCGGTTCGCCGAGGCCGACCACCCCTACGCCCCGCGTCTTGAAGACGGCCAATACGCCTCCGACTATGATCGCCTGTCGCGGCGGGCCGAATGGTCCAACAGATGAACGTGCTTCCCACATCCGAAGGTTGCGAATCGACGCTGGCCAAACAGCGCGCCGCCGCCGATCCATCGCTTCATTCCTGGGTAAGCGCCTGCGCCGGAGCCGGCAAGACGCGCGTTCTGATCGACCGCGTTGCGCGTCTTCTGCTGACCGGAGTCGCGCCGAAATCGATCATGTGCCTGACCTATACCAACGCCGCTGCGAACGAGATCGCCGAGCGTCTGTTCGACCGGCTCGGCACCTGGTGCGTTCTCGACGATGACAGCCTGCGCCATGCGTTGAACGAACTCGGAGCGGAAGACGCGCAGGATACGGCTCTGGCGCGCGGTCTGTTTGCTGACGCTCTGGAGACGCCCGGCGGGTTGCGCATTCAGACCATCCATTCCTTTTGCGCGAGTCTTTTGCGGCGGTTCCCGCTCGAAGCGGGCGTGCCTGCCGGATTCACCGAGATCGAACAGACCCAGGCGGACGATTTGCGTCGGGAGGCCATGGAAGGTCTGATCAGGGCGGGCGAGCAGGATGCGGAACTGGCTCGCGCTCTGCGCGTTGTGATCCTGGCTGCGGGCGGCAGAAGGCTGGGCGATACCGTCGCTGAACTGTGCACCCGCCGCGCCCGTTTTTCGAAGCGCCTTTCCGAACCGGGCGGACTCGATACGGCGTTGGCCGAATTACGGGAGCTGTTGAAGCCTCCCCCTTTTGAGAGTCCGGACGCACTCTACGCGGGCATCATGGATAGCGACGCTATGCCGCCGCGCTCTGATCTGGAGCGTCTGTCCTGTGCTTTGCGGGACTCCGGCGAGAAGAAAAACTGCGACGTGGCCGCCCGCATAGATGCCGCCCTCGATATCGATACCGCAAGCTATCAGCGCTATCTGGCGTATCGGAGCATATGGCTCACCGGCAAGGGAGAATGCCGGAAGAGCAATCCGTATACGAAGACTGCGGCCTCCGTGGATGGTCTGGCCGAGTTGTTTTCGATCGAATTTCCACAAGGCTCGGAGACCCTGCGCATTCTCGATTCGGACAACGCCGTTCGCACTCACGTCTGCCAGGAGCGCTCGGCAGCCCTGCTCACGGTATGCGCCAAACTTCTCCAGCGCTACAGATTGGCGAAAAAGCGCAGAGGATGGCTCGATTTTGACGATTTGATCCGCGACAGCTTCGGTTTGATCGCCCGCTCGCACGCCGCCGACTGGGTGTCGTGGAAGCTCGATGGCGGAATTGGCCATGTGCTGATCGACGAGGCGCAGGATACGAGCCCCGAGCAATGGGAACTCCTGCACGCCCTGACGGCGGAATTCTTCTCCGGGCGCGGCAGTCAGAAACACGGGCGCCGTACAATGTTCGTCGTCGGCGACCAGCGGCAGTCGATTTATTCCTTTCACGGAGCCGTCCCCGCCGATTTTCCCGAACATCGCCAGAAATTCGTGATCCGCTGCGCCGACGCCAATGCAACCCCGGAGTTGGTGTCTCTGGACATGTCCTTCCGCTCGGCTCCGGAGATACTGACTTTCGTCGATGCCGTAAGCGCCCGGATATCGGAAAGCCTGCCGCATCCGCCCGAATCGCCGACTCCTCCGCCCGAGATGGAACG
Organism: Mediaster aequalis; assembly: GCA_032356045.1. Taxonomy (NCBI): domain Eukaryota; kingdom Metazoa; phylum Echinodermata; class Asteroidea; order Valvatida; family Goniasteridae; genus Mediaster; species Mediaster aequalis. The sequence continues at coordinate 15,439 of JAULKO010086359.1, read as the reverse complement.
TCGGCACCGCCCCTCCCGCACAAAGACGCAAGGGCGCGTCGAGCTATGGCTTCCCGAATACCCCGATCCCGAAGAGAAGACGTCGGTCAAGACCGAACTCGCCGGGCGTATCGCCCGTTATGTCGCAGACGCTCTGGAGCGCGGCGAACCGGTCGGAGACGAGCCAAGACCCCTGGAGCCGGAAGACGTGATGATTCTGGTGCGCGGGCGCGAATGCGGCCTGTTCGACGCCCTGCACGCCGCGTTTCGGAACGAGGGTCTTCCCGTGGTCGGCGCCGACCGGCTGAAACTGACCAATTCTCCTGCGGTGCAGGATTGTCTGAATCTCATCCGCTTTGCCCTCTGTCCAGAGGACGATCTGGTGCTCGCTGAACTGCTGACCAGTCCCTTTTGCGGACTGACCGAGGACGCGCATCTGTTTCCGCTCGCGCATGGTCGGGGACAGTGCAGCCTGTGGTCGCGCCTGCGCGATTCTCCTGATCTGAAACCTGTTCGGAAATTTCTGGACCGAGTGCTGGAATTGCGACATCAGCCGCCGTTTGAATTCCTGTGCACCATTCTCGAACATCCGGTCCTCTCCGGCGGCAGGACGGGGCGCGAGGCGCTCTTCTCACGTTTCGGAGCACCAGAACAGAACCCCCTCGACGCCTTGACCGATGCCGCTCTGGCAGCGCGAGAAAGCGCTGGCGCCAGCCTGCAACGCTTCCTGCACACCATGGATACGGAGAACACCGATATCACCGCCGACATGACCGTCTCGGAACAGGTGCGCATCATGACCGTCCACGCCGCCAAGGGCGCCGAGGCCCCCATGGTCATCCTGCCCGACTGCGCGTCGGCTCCCCAGCATTCGAGAACGGGCGTCATCTACAGCGAAAGCGGCCTGCCGCTGTGGCCGGACGGCAGTGCCAACGATTGCCAGGCAACACGCGCCGCGCGCCAGAAAGATACCGCCGATCGGATGGAAGACCATTACCGCCTCCTCTATGTGGCAATGACCCGGGCGCGTGATCTCCTGCTCGTAACCGGTCCGCGATACGGCAGAGGAGGCGCAAAGGGCTATGCCGGAACTTCATGGCTTGCCGTCTGCGCCGAGGCAATGCTCCAACTGTGCAAGAGCGACCAGGCGCACGAGTACGAGAACGTCCGCTTCGTGCTCGGGCGCGATCAGACGCGCACGGATCGGGACCGGAACGCCGAACCCGCGTCGCAGCCATCGCCTCCCGACTGGCTGACCCTGCCCGCTCCGTCAGAACCGACGCGAGCCCTCTGGCATCGACCGTCCCGACCGGCGGGCGACACGTCGCGTCGAGCCGAGACGGCGCGCCGCCGAGGCCGGATCGTGCACGACCTGCTTGATCGGCTGTGCGGCCTCGGCGCTGCGGAGCGCCAAGCCACAGGTGAGCGCTATCTGAACCGGGTCCATGGTGATCTCGAAGGGGCGGAGCGGTCCGAGATCATACAGACGGTCGTGAAGGTATTCACCGATCCCGAATGCGCGCGTATCTACGAAGAGGGCGGACGCAGCGAAGTGCCGGTAGTCGGCAGGCTGATTTCCAGATCCGGCTCGTCCCTGTCCTATCGCGGCCGTATCGACCGGATGATCGTGACCGAAAACAAGGTGTCGATCATCGAAGTCAAGACCGACCGTCCGGCCCCCGGCGATCCGGCGTCGGTGCCGGAGGGCTATCTGGAGCAACTGGCGGCATATGCGCTTATCCTCGCCGGAGCTTATCCCGGGCACGCGGTCGAGGCCGCCTTTCTGTGGACCGATGGTCCCTGCCTGATGCCCGTCGGTGGCGATCTGATCGAGGCGTACCGGCCCTGAGCGCTCACTTGCGCGGAGCCGCGAGCCGGGTCTATCCTTGCGCCTGCGATACCGTCATCTCCCTGGGAGTCCCAACATGAGCGTCACTCTTGTCACCGACGACACATTCGAGACCGAAGTGCTGGCTTCGAGCCGACCGGTATTGGTCGATTTCTTCGCCGACTGGTGCGTCCCCTGCAAACAACTCGCGCTAACCGTCGAGACTTTCGCTCAGGAAAATGCCGAAATGAAAGTCGTCAAGATAGATGTCGATCAGTCGCCGAGCATCGCGGGAGAATTCGGCCTGCGCGGAGTGCCGACTCTCATGATCTTCAGAGGCGGCGAAAAACTCGCCGCTCAAACTGGGGCGATGTCGCGGTCGCGCCTTGAAAAATGGGTCGGCGAGCACATAGGCGCGCAGGCTCATTCAGCGTAAATCCGCCTCTTGGCGGTGCCAGCCAGCAGGACTATCATGCACACGGCGGACTTCGTCGATCGGCTCAACCGCGCTCTCGCCGAACGCGAAACGCTGCCGCAGGACGTTCGCATAGACCTCGGAGCCGATGGCGTCGTCTTCGTAGACAGCCGCTCGCGCTCGGCCAGCATCAAGGATGCAAGCGCGCCGTTGGCCATGACTACCTCACTGGCCGACTGCGCCTCGATGCTTGACGGCGAACTCAGTCCTCTGGTGGCGGTGCTCTCCGGCAAGCTGTCGCTGACAGGCGACATGGCGGCGGCCATGCATCTTTATGGCCTTCTCGGTGAGGCGCGCCAGGCGAGCGGAGATATCTAGGCATGGCCGGGACAGAGCGCAAATTCATGGCCATCTGCGACGATTCGGACGAATGCCTGTCGGCGGCGCGCTTTGCCGCCATGCGCGCCAAAATCGTCGGGGCCGGTCTGGTCATCATGCGCATCACTCCGCAATCGGGATTCGGGCACTGGCAGGGCGTCGACGAACAAATGCGGCGCGAAGCCCGCGATGCCGCCGAACGCAAGGCCCGGGAACTGGCGCTTGATATCGATTCACGCTATGATATAGAGGCCGAGATCGTGATACGCGACGGCACGCCAAGCGAAGCCATAAGGTCGGTTGCCGCAGCCGATCCGGCCATCAAAGTACTGGTGTTGGGATCGGGATCGGCCGGCAAGCCCGGACCATTGGTATCGCGTCTCGGCAAAGGCAAGCCGCTCGCCGACCGACCGCTGGCCATCACCGTGGTGCCCGGTGCGCTGACCGACGAAGAATTGGCCGAAATGGGTGGCATGCACGGCTAACTGGTGCGGCTCCGCCGAACCACGCGACGAGGACGAACCACGCGACGAGGACGAAGATGTTCATTCAGACCGAACACACCCCCAATCCCGACGTCATGAAATTCCTGCCCGGATGCTTGGTCACAGCGGGGAAACCATACCAATGCACCGCGCCCGAGGATGCGCCCGAATGCGCGCTTACCTTATCGCTGTTCGAGATCGAGGGCGTAACCGGAGCTTTCTATGCGGGCGATTATCTGTCGGTCTCGCGGTCTCCGGAAGCCGACTGGAACCTGTTGAAACCGCAGATTTTGGCCGCCATCGCCGAACAAATGGCATATGGTACTCCCTTGGCACGCGGAAGTTCAGGCGCAACCGCTGGTGAGGAGGCCGTATACGAGGGCGAAACCGCCGAAATCGTGGCCGAGATCAAGAATCTTCTGGATACGCGCGTACGGCCAGCCGTAGCCGGAGACGGCGGCGATATCGTCTTTCGCTCTTTCGATGCCGATTCAGGCGTGGTCAGCGTCTATATGCGCGGAGCCTGCGCAGGATGTCCGTCGGCGGCCATCACGCTCAAATCCGGGATCGAGAACCTCCTGCGCCATTACGTGCCTGAGGTGACCGCCGTCCATGCCGTCGCCTGAACGCCACAGAACCGCACGTACCCGTGCGCGCTCAACAACTCCGTCGGAATGACATCTGACCGCAGCGGCCAGGTCATCGCCGTTCTGGGTGGCGGGCGATCGATGGAACGCGAGGTCTCGCTGATCTCGGCCCGCGAGGTCGTGCGCGCCTGCAAGTGCCTCGGCTATCGCACGGTTATGCTCGACCCCGCCGAGGCCGATCTGGCTGGACGGCTCACCGGCGCCGAGCCATCGCTGGTTTTCAACGCCCTGCACGGCCCTCATGGCGAGGACGGGCGGATACAGGGCTTTCTCGAAACATTGAGCATTCCCTATACGCATTCTGGCGTTTTGGCATCGGCTCTGGCCATGGACAAGCCCCGTGCGCGGCATGTCTTTGCTGCCGCAGGTCTGGATATTGCAAAAGGGATTACCGTTCCTCGTGCCGAGGCTGCCAAGGAGCACGTCCTGCCGCCGCCCTACGTCATCAAGCCCTTGGACGGCGGATCGAGTTTCGGTGTCATCATAGTCGAGGCGAACGGCGCTCCGCCCGCGCTGTCCGATGCGCGCTGGCAGCATGGCGACGAGGTATTGGTCGAGGAATATATTCCCGGACGCGAACTGACCGTTTCGGTGATGGGAGAGCGCTCGTTGGCGGTCACCGAGATAGAGTTTTTAACGAAATATTACGATTACTCGGCCAAATATGAGGAAGGCTGCTCGCGTCACTTCCTGCCAGCCGATTTGCCGCACGGCCTGTACGGCAAAGCACTGGAGATGGCCGCACGTGCGCACACGGTATTGGGTTGCAAGGGCGTGACGCGCAGCGATCTGCGATACGATCCGGCCTCGGGTCGGCTGGTGATACTGGAGACGAATACGCAACCCGGCATGACACCGGCATCTCTGGTCCCTGAACAGGCAGCCCATACGGGCGTCAGTTTCGAGGAATTGGTTGAGTGGATCGTGAACGACGCATCCTGTCCGAGATAGAGACTCGCACACCGCGGAGACGACCTCTGGCGCGGCGAGTGCTGACCATATGTCAGGCACTGGTTCTCATTGGCGCATCCATGGCCGTAATAGCCTCCTTTTGGGGGACATCTCTGCGCGCGGGTGGCGAAGCCCTGGCCAGAGGAGCCGATACGGCAGCGGCAACCGCAGGCTTGCATGTGGCGCGCATACTGACGCCGGATCTCGACGGCAAACGGCGGCAAGCCGTGTTGGCGGCCAGCGGCATCGAGTTGGGCAGCAATATTTTTCGTGCCGATCCGCACAGGATCAGGGAGCGACTGGAAAGAATCGATGGCGTCGGATCGGCGCATGTCTCGCGCATCTGGCCCGATACCATCGTCATCGCAGTTCAACCGCGCCGGGCGGCGGCGTTGATGGGCGATGGAACCGAATGGGCCGTACTGGATGCGGCGGGCCACCCTATAGCCGGAGCCGATCCGGCGGAATATCGCGATCTGCCGCGTCTGTTCGGGGCCGAGACTCCCGAGGTGGTAGCGAGTCTGCTTGCCGCTTTGCGCACCCATCCGAGTCTGCGGGAGCGCCTGCGGCTTGCCGAACGGGTCGCCGGACGCAGATGGGATTTGCATCTGACTTCGGGCGCGCGTCTGGCTCTGCCCGAATCCGACTGGCGCATACGCCTCGTAAGCCTGCGCGTACTGCACGAGAAATATCACCTCTTCGATCTCGATCTCGGACGCATCGACGCCCGTCTTTCTCATCAGATAGCCGTCACCCTGCCCGGAGATTCCTTGCCTGCAGGGCGCGGAGCGTAAATCCGGTGTCGCCGCTCTCCAGCCGAATACGCGCGCGTGATCGGACCGGGACCGGTCCGATCGCAGCCATAGATGTCGGCTCGTCGAAGATAGCCTGTTTCATCGCCGGCAAGCCCGACACGTCCGGCGAAACTTACGTGATTTCTGGAGCAGGAAGCCAAGCCAGTCATGGGATCAAGGCCGGAGCCGTTATCGATATGGAAGCTCTGGAGCGATCCATACGCGCTGCCGTGGCCGAGGCCGAGGAGTCCGCGGCCACCCGTATCAATCACGCCGTTATAGGCATTAGCGGACCGGATCTTACCAGCCGGTCGGCGCGGGCCGAGTTGCCTATGCAGGGTCAGGTCATAACCGCCCATCACCTGCGTCAGGTCACCGATACGGCTATGAATGCGGCGGTCGCTCCCTCGCGCGAGATATTACATGTCATTTCTTTGGGATTCGGTATCGACGGCGTTGGCGGCGTGCGCGATCCGCGCGGCATGCGCGCCGATGTTCTGTCGGTGGAATTGCTTTTGGTCTCGGCTCCGGGCTCGGCGGTCAGGAACGTGGTCGAGTGCGTTTCCCGCTCCCATGTTTCGACGCTGGCGGTGGTCGCCACTCCCTATGCCAGCGCGCTATCATCGCTGGTCGAGGACGAAAAGGACGAGGGTGCCATCCTGATCGACATGGGCGGCGGCGTGACAGGCATCGCCGCCTTCCGCGACGGAGCACTGATCCATCTGGCAACGCTTCCGATCGGCGGCGAGCGCGTCAGTTCCGATCTGGCGCAGGGTCTCGGCACAACGCTGGCCGCAGCCGAGCGCATCAAGACCTTGCATGGCGCTGTCGATCTTAACGGGGCCAATGTATTCGAGCCGGTCGAGGCTCCCCGACTGGGCCGCGACGGGCGGCTGGAGGCAGCACATGTCTCGCGCGGAGAACTGGCTGGCATGTTGCGCCCGCGCGTCGAGGAAATATACGAACTTCTCGGGACTCTGATCGAGGAAGCGTCGGCTACGGGTCCGCATCTGCCGCGACGTATCGTGCTCACTGGCGGGGCGAGCGCCCTGGCCGGGGCAGATACAGTCGCTTCCAGCATCCTGGGTATGCCGACGCGGGTCGCAGCAACCAGCCATGGCGGGGATACCGGCTTCGATACACCGGCATTCGCCGCCGTCGCCGGCCTCTTGAAGAGTTATTTCCTGACCAGACAGAGCGATACCGAAAAACTACGCCTCCCCGATGTGCATAGAGGCGTTCTGTGGAAACGGGTTGTGCACTGGATGCGCGCCAATTTCTGACCGCCGAGCGGCGGCATCCCCAAAGATGTCACATTGCTGAAATACGGGGAGGCTCCCCGCCGTCGCCTTCGCGCTTGAGGAACCCCGGCCGTCGGGCCAGACAAGCGCCATTCAGATCGAGGAAACACCGCCCTCCCCGTTGACCGTAAATGCCTCAAGGCAGTCGATCATCAGCGGCATACACAAGCGACGAAGAGCCGCCTTGTTGTTTGCGGCTGCATTGGTCAAACTATTTCCCAAGAACTCCAAGGATAAGACGTTTCCGAGGAATTGTTGATGAGTTCGCCAAGCACCCGAAAATGGGAATTCTGGATCGACCGTGGAGGCACGTTTACCGACATCGTTGCAAAATCGCCTCAGGGCGATCTTCTGACGAAGAAGTATTTGTCGGAGAATCCGGAAAGCTATGAAGACGCCGCGCTATACGGGATTCGCAAATTATTGGGCCTGCACGACGACGAACGCATTCCGCTCGATCAAATCCATACGGTGAAACTGGGTACCACGGTCGCGACCAATGCTCTTCTGGAAAAGAAGGGCGAAAACACCGTCCTGGCCACCACCATGGGATTCGGGGATGTCATAGAGATTGGCTATCAGGCGCGTTCCGGGACATTCGATCTCGATATCGTGAAACCGGACCTGCTCTACGGCGAGGTAATAGAAATCGAAGAACGTCTTCGCGAATCCGGCCATGTCGAAACGGCGCTGGACATAGAGCAGGCCAGACGGGATTTCAGATGCGCTTTTGAAAAGGGCTATCGTTCGATCGCCATCGTTCTGATGCATGCATATAAATATCCGGCGCATGAGCAGGAACTTGCGCGCGTCGCACTGGAGATCGGGTTCACACAGATTTCGACGAGCCATGACGTCAGCCCGCTGACCAAAATCGTCTCGCGCGGAGAAACCACCGTCGTCGATGCATACCTGACCCCTATTCTTCGCCGATACGTGGGCCAAATCGCCGACGCCGTCGGCAATGAACAGGTGCCCGGTCAACTTCTGTTCATGCAATCGTCCGGCGGTCTCATCGACGCTGACACATTCCGTGGCCGCGACTCCATCCTGTCGGGGCCTGCCGGCGGAGTTGTCGGTTGTGCGCATACGGCCAAACTTGCCGGTTTCAACAAAGTGGTTGGCTTCGACATGGGTGGCACATCTACTGACGTTTCGCATTACGCCGGAGAGTTTGAAAAGGTTTATGAAACCGAAGTTGCCGGAGTGCGCATGCGCGTACCCATGATGTATATTCATACGGTGGCGGCAGGTGGCGGATCGCTCCTGAAGTTCGAGGACGACCGTTTCCGCGTCGGGCCGGATTCCGCCGGTGCCAATCCAGGCCCCTTGTGTTATCGCCGTGGCGGCATGCTGGCGGTCACCGACATCAACGTGTGTCTTGGCAAATTGCAGCCCGAGTTCTTCCCGCAGATATTTGGACCGGGCCAGGATCAGCCGCTCGACCGGGCGGCGGCGCGCGCCGGGTTTGAGAAAATTGCCGAGAAGCTGGGAGATGGGCGGTCCGCCGAAGAGATAGCGGAAGGTTTTTTGGACATCGCCGTCGAACAACTGGCGCAGGCGATCAAGAAAATATCGGTCTCGCGTGGCTACGACGTCAGCGATTACGTGATGAACTGTTTTGGCGGCGCCGGTGGTCAGCACGCCTGTCTGGTAGCGAAGCGTCTGGGAATCACGAAAATCCTGCTTCATCCTTTTTCCGGCGTTCTGTCCGCCTACGGCATTGGTTTGGCGAGTATTCAGACAGAGCGCCAGAGCGTCGTCGATCGCTTTCTCGATACGACTTCGAGTGCCGAAATCCAGACACTCATCGAGAAGCTAGAGGGGCTAAACGCCGAGGAGCTCATCGCGCAAGGCGTCGACGAGACGGAGCTGAATCATACAGCGTCGGCACTGATGCGCTACAAAGGCACCGACACTACGATCAAGGTGCCGGTGAGCAACGCCGATACCATGCGGGCTGTCTTTGAAGAAAATCACCGAAGACAATTCGGTTTCGCCACCGTCGGCAAGATCATTGTATTCGACACGTTGACGGTGGAAACCGGGGGCGGAGGCGCGACGCAAACCGAACCGGCTGAAAACAATGCTCATGTCGGAGCGCCGTCTCCGATTGCCCACAGGAAAATCCGTTCGCGCGGCGAATGGCTCACTACGCCGGTCCACGCGGTCGAAGACCTGAAATACGGGCACCGGGTCCATGGCCCGGCGATCATCATCGAGCCCACTGGCACGATAATCGTCGAGCCTGGATGGGCGGGATCAGTGAACAGGTTCGGTCATCTCATTCTCGATCACACGGGTTCGGCCAGCCCGACAAAGCGATCAAAAGCGGAATATGATCCGGTTACGCTGGAGATTTTCAACAATCTCTATATGTCGATAGCCGAGCAGATGGGCATTGTCCTGCGCAACACCTCGCAGTCTGTCAATGTGAAGGAGCGGCTTGATTTCTCGTGCGCGATTTTCGACCCGAACGGCAATCTTGTGGCCAATGCTCCGCATGTGCCGGTGCATCTGGGTTCGATGGACTGGAGCGTCAAGGTCGTGATCAATAGCGGTCAGGTCATTGGGCCGAATGACGCCTTTGTGCATAACAATCCCTATCAGGGTGGGACGCATTTGCCGGACATAACGGTAGTTTCGCCGGTGTTTGACGACAAAAGCGAGAATGTTCTTTTTTATGTTGCGTCCCGCGCTCACCACGAAGATGTCGGAGGGATCGCGCCGGGTTCGATGTCGCCGCTTGGCAGGACGATTCACGAGGAAGGCGTGGTCATCGACAATCTGAAGCTGATCGAGAACGGCGTCTTCATGACGGACCGCATCTACGGAGCTTTGAACGACGTTCGTTATCCTGCGCGCAATATAGATCAGAACATCGCTGATTTGATGGCGCAGGCGGCAGCGAACGCTGTTGGTGCTGTGGAACTGAAAAAGCTTGTCGAGCATTACGGTCTGGAGACGGTGCACGCTTATATGAGCCATATCCAGGACAGCGCCGAGCAAGCGGTGCGCCGGGTCATATCGGAAATCGAGGACGGAGCGTTCAGCGTTGAGCTGGACTCTGGCGCGACCATCAAGGTTCAGGTGACCACAGACAAGACCATCGGCGTTGCGAAAATCGACTTCACAGGTACGAGTCCTCAACTGCCGAGCAATTTCAACGCGCCGCGCGCGGTCACTCATGCGGCGGTGTTGTATGTATTCCGTTGCCTTGTGGACGACGATATTCCGCTGAACGCAGGCTGTATGAAGCCGCTCGACATCATCGTGCCGGAAGGATCTATGCTGAACCCGAGCTTCCCCGCTGCGGTAGTTGCGGGGAATGTGGAGACCAGCCAGGCGATCACCGACGTTCTTTTTGCGGCGATGAATGCTCTTGGTTCGAGTCAGGGAACGATGAACAATCTGACTTTCGGCAACGAGCGCTATCAATATTACGAAACGATCTGTTCAGGATCGTCTGCGGGTCCGGGGTTCGACGGAGTTGCGGCGGTCCAGACTCATATGACCAACACGCGCCTGACCGATCCTGAGATACTGGAGCAGCGATATCCGGTAATGCTGGACGTTTTTGCCATTGACCGCGATTCCGGCGGTCACGGCAAATGGAGTGCGGGGGACGGGACGACCAGAACCATCCGTTTTCTGGAAGGCATGGAATGCTCCATCCTTTCAGAGCACAGAGCGGTGTCACCCTTTGGGCTTGAAGGCGGCCAGGAGGGTCGCAGAGGCCGCAACTGGATTGAAACTCATGATGGCGTGATCGAGCATCTTGGCGGCTGTGCGCATATAGCGGTATCGGCGGGTGATCGCATCAATATTCAAACGCCTACTGGTGGTGGGTACGGCGTGTGCGACGACCCATTGTGTGAGAATCCGATGTGCATGAAGGCCCGATGTGTATGAAGGAACGTCGCTAGCGCGGAGATATCTCAAGTCTGCGGATCGATGCCGAATTGCGATGGCAGACCCCCATTCGCCTGACAGACAAGCACCGTGTCCGCCTCGAATGGCACCGAAGCGAAGTGTTTGAAAACGGGGGCGGTTGCCGGGTCTGTGACAATTGATTGATGGAGAAACACTGTGAAGATTTCGACGATATTAGATCACATTGATAGCGGACACATGGCACTGCCAGAGTTCCAGCGCGGCTATGTGTGGAACCGTGACCAGGTCCGAGGTCTCTTCGACTCAATGTACCGACGTCATCCGGTCGGCGGGCTGCTTGTATGGGCAACCGAAGCGAAGACTGCGGCCCATCGCGGCGATGGCCCCATCGCGGCGGGTATAGTCAAACTATTGCTGGACGGGCAGCAGAGAATGACATCGCTCTATGGGGTTGTGAGGGGGCACCCGCCGAAATTCTTCGACGGCAATCCTCAAGCGTTCACGGGACTTCGTTTCCACCTCGGAACCGAAACCTTCGCCTTCTACCAGCCAATCAAGATGCAGGACGATCCGCTATGGATCGACGTTACGGCCTTGATGCAGGATGGCACTGCTGGCCTTGGCAGTTTTGTTGCGCAGCTCTCTGCTGACCCTGAACAGGTCGCAAACGTCGGTGACTTCGTGAGCCGTCTGAGCAAACTGCTCAGCATCAACGACATCGACCTGCACATCGAAGAAGTTACCGGTGCTGACAAGACGCTCGATGTCGTCGTCGACATCTTCAACCGCTTGAACAGTGGCGGTACCAAGCTGTCGAAGGGCGATATCGCCCTTGCCAAAATCTGCGCAGAATGGCCGGACGCACGCGACACCATGAAAGCAAAACTCAAGGATTGGGCAGACGACGGGTATCATTTCAATATCGACTGGCTTCTGCGGTCCGTGAATACCATCCTCACAGGCGAGGCGAAATTCAGCTACCTGCACGACAAGGACGCGATTGACATCCAGGAGGGCTTGAAACGATCTTCAAAGCATATCGACACGTCGTTGAACCTGATCGCCGGGCGCCTTGGTCTCGACCACAACCAGGTATTCTTCGGACGTTTCGGCGTCCCGGTAATGGTCCGATATATGGACAAAAAGAACGGCAGCCTTGATACGAAGGAGCGCGACAAGCTGCTGTTTTGGTTCGCTCAAGCGGGTATGTGGGGTCGTTTCTCAGGCTCTACCGAAACTGTCATCGACCAGGATCTGGCCGCGCTCGAAGGGCCGAATGGCGGCCTCGACGCGCTCATAGAAAAGCTGCGCCTCTGGCACGGTGGCTTGCGGGTCGAGCCCGGTCACTTCGCTGGCGGGACCCTAGGTGCCCGGTTCTATCCCGTGCTGTACATGCTCACGCGCATGGGCGAAGCCTCTGACTGGGGCACGGGCCTTCCCCTGAAGGCCAACATGCTGGGTAAAATGAGCCGTCTCGAAGTGCACCACATCTTCCCGAAGGCTCAACTATACAAACGGAAATACCGCCGAGCTGAAGTGAGTGCGCTGGCAAATTTCTGCTTCCTGACAAAAGACACCAACCTGAACATTAGCGACCGGCTAACCGAGGACTACTTTCCCGAGGTAGAGGCTAAACACCCGGGCGCGTTGGCGTCACAATGGATCCCGATGGACCCCGCGCTCTGGAAGATCGAACGCTACCTCGACTTCCTCGAAGCTCGGAAGACCCTGCTCGCAGCCGAAGCCAACAAGCGGTTCGAAGAGCTCCTGCACGGCGACACGAAATGGCTAGCTGGAGGAGCAACTGTCCCCGCTGCGCCTACGGTCGGACCAATCGGCGGGATTGCCAGCGAGGCTGAAGAGCGGGAGCTGGAAACCCTCAACGACTGGGTAGAAAACCAAGGCCTGCCGCGTGGGCTGGTCGCCTTTGACTACGCGGACCCTGAAACTGGAGCGCAAAAAGCGGTTTTCGATTTAGCGTGGCCAGAAGGCCTTCAGCCCGGACTAACAGGAGCAGTTGCCGTACTGCTGAACGAGACCGCGGAAGTTCTGGCATTGGCCAGTTCGGCTGGCTTCCGATGCTTCACCGCAGCCGCTGAGTTCCAAGCATACGTTAAAGCCGAGATCTTAAACTCCGAAGCTTCCTAAGAGGGAAATACATCGAAGGCGAAGCGTCCGCTCCCGGCTTCGGCTGAACCTCAAAACAGGTCGGCAACTGAGCGTTGGTCCCATAGCGCAAGGCGGCCCGCATCCAAATGACGTCGCTCGGATCGGAAACCGCTCACCCCACTGGCGGGTGGGTCCGAGATCAACATGGATGAAACCTGAGCGCCGATAGAAGCCGAACCCAAGGAATCCGACGGCGCGGTTGTGCTCCGGGCTGCGAATGGCATTGAGCGCCTTTTCACGAGCCAGACCATCCGGCATCCCGTCCAATGCGTCGAACGCCTCTTTGATCTCTACCGCATTCTTTTTTCAGGGCAGTTGCGGAGTGTTTTTGACGCTACCGATCACGACCTTGGTCTCAATACTGAACACACTCGGCAACTCCGACAGAACCGAGCGCAGAAAATCGTTGTAAGCATCCATGTCCTTCACTCGGAGCGTCATAACATAGTCATGAGGACCGGTCACTAGATCGCAACTCGAAACCTCCGACAGACGAAGAATACACTCCTCGAACTCCTTGAGCGTCGCCTGCGTCCGATCCTGAAGCTTGACGAAAACAAAGACGCCTACTCCAAGACCGCATTTCTTCATGTCTACATCAATCGAATAGCCGCGGATTATACCCTCCGCCCTCAGCCTCCGAATGCGGCGCCAGACCGGAGTCGGTGAGAGATTCACTGCCCGTGATACCTTTTCAACGCTCAGACGCGAATTCTCGCCCAGAACTTGGAGAATCTTTCGGTCTATTTCGTCTATCATAGCCATTTCCCTCTATCTCAGCCAAAAATCTCAGCCAAAAAAGTGAAAATTCTTCGTGGCATTTCACTACGATGAAAAAGTAAGTCACTGGTAATGAGATTACCCATGTCCGGCAAAGACTTCCGTAGACGCTCGATCGATGGACAACCGCTCCATCCCGAAACCCAGATGACAAGCTATGGCTATGACCCGGCACTGTCCGAGGGTGCCGTCAAGCCCCCTGTCTTCCTCACATCCACCTTCGCCTTCGAAACCGCAGAGCAAGGAGCCGATTTCTTCGACTTCGTCGCCGGACGAAAACCCGCTCCCGACGACATGGGCGCAGGATGCCTCGTCTATTCCCGCTTCAACCACCCCAATACCGAAATCGTCGAGGACCGACTCGCCCTCTATGACCATGCCGAAACTGCGCTCCTGACCGCTTCCGGCATGGCAGCAATCTCCGCCGTGGCCCTCAGCTATTTGCGCCCCGGAGATACAATGCTCCACTACACGCCGCTCTATGGCGGCACCGAGACCCTGTTCGGCAAAATCCTCCCGCAATGGGGCATCAAACCATTCCCCTTCACCAACGGCATGGACGAAAACCATTTGACCTCGGTCCTGAAAAAAGCACAGCGCTTCGGACCAGTCACAATGCTCTATCTGGAGACCCCCGCTAACCCTACCAATGCACTGGTCGATCTGGCTATGGTCCGCCGAGTCGCCGACGACTGGGCCGCCGCGAACAAACAACAGATGATCGTCGTTTGCGACAACACACTCCTCGGGCCGGTTTTCCAGAAACCGCTCGATTTCGGAACCGATATCTGCGTCTACTCGCTTACCAAATATGTCGGCGGACATTCAGACCTCGTCGCAGGCGGAATCACCGGCTCAGAAAAAATGTTGAAACCTATACGGCAAACCAGATCCGCCTTCGGTTTTCAACTCGATCCTCACTCCTCTTGGATGTTGTCGCGCTCCCTCGAAACGCTCAGCCTCCGAATGGAACGCGCTGCCGAAAGCGGTCGGAAAGTCGCGCAATGGCTCCTCGGAAACCGTATCATACCATGCCGCGTCCTGCACCCCGATCATGCCTATAACGAAGCCCAACGCTCCGTCTATGCCGCGCAATGCAACGGACCCGGCTCTACCTTCTCACTCGTCTTGGGCGATGATCGGGCGCTCGCCTTCCGAGTCCTGAACAGATTGCAGATATTCAAGCTTGCCGTTTCGCTTGGAGGCTCTGAATCGCTCGTCTGTCACCCCGCCTCCACAACCCACTCAGACATGCCGCCCGAAACACGCAAAAGCGTCGGCGTAACCGAGGGCCTGATCCGCCTCTCCGTCGGACTGGAGCACCCCGATGACCTGATCCGTGACCTCGAACAAGCCTTCCGGCGCGCAGCCTCCGGAGAATTGCAAATCGCAAGCGGTGACTGAAAGTGAGTGGCGCAAACACCAGACTTTTGCGAGATATCGAACGCCAAATCCTCTGGACGGCAATGTGGACCATACACAACGCCAATGCGCTGCGATCCAGCGAGGAAGATGATGTGAAAGTTGGTGGGCATCAGGCGAGTTCCGCCTCGATGGTCAGCCTTCTCACCGCGCTCTATTTCCACGCTTTGCGTCCCGAAGACCGGGTGGCGGTCAAGCCTCATGCCTCGCCAGTCTATCACGCGATCAACTATTTGATGGGCCGCCAGACCCGCGCCAAGCTCGATAATTTCCGCGGCTATGGCGGCGCGCAATCCTACCCCAGCCGAACCAAAGACGGCGATGATGTGGATTTTTCCACCGGTTCGGTCGGACTCGGCGTTGCGATCACCTTCTTTGCGGCCCTCATACAGGATT
>JAULKO010086144.1:0-10076 GCA_032356045.1 Mediaster aequalis | reverse complement strand
GCTCCAGCCCCCCCCCCCCCCCCCCCCCCCCCCCCCCCCCACCCCGAGGCGCCCCACCCCACCCCATCCCGGGTGCAACCCACTAGTTCATTCTCTGATGTGATGTATTTACACACGTGATTTGCAAGACTTACTGCAGCAGTAGCCGCGATTGAGGATGCTGACCTGTGTGATGCAGTGTTCTCCTTCTAGATCAACTCGCCACCAGGGGTCGTATTCTTTGTCAGCCCCTGTCCAGAAAATGACCAACATGAATCACCCTTGGTAAATCTTCACTGTCCAGTGCCCTTTTTGGAGACACAACCCACAGTAACTGATGACCTTCTCTCGCCTAAGAGTGCAACTTGGGCTTATTATGGACATTTTATGTAGATGTATCGCAGACATTCGCAAATAGCACAACGGAATCGCAAACAATCGGTAGTTGTCTCTAATATTGCAAATGTAACGTCACCTATCAATACTTTACAAGCACTCACAAATTTCTAATTTAAAAAAATGCTAAGCACATACATGCATTTTGTTTGGGAGGTATGGGGTTCGCGGAGGTTTTGTTGTTATTTTTTGGGTTTTTTTTACACAGTCTATATGGACGCATAATCAACATTTATCAATCGCCACCCTTGCTAAGCACACTGTTTTCTAGATAGATCTTAATGCTGGGAACCAGGTTTTTCTCGCGGACAGCAGTATACTTTCAATACAATACAGATTTCGAAAATAATTCCTTATCCCGAAAAGTGTTCATTCTCGCGCAAAACACGTTTTCCGACGAGTGGTGATGAAAATTGTGGTGACTGCTTCAATGACCTTGTACGTAGAAACCGTGCATCCACAGAACACGGCGCGGCGCGTGTAATATATCATAACTATAAAACGCTTTGGTTAATCGGGGTGAAATTTTGCATGGATAATTATCATAGGTATACCCGTTTGTATACCGAATTTCATGAAAATTACATTACTGTTAGGCCGAGATCTGGAGGTGGAATCCCCCCCCCCCCGGCGAGAGCCCCCCCCCCCCCCCAAAAAAAACGGAATTCGATGATAACGTATCTTGGAAGTATGGAATTCAATGACAGTAAGGAGGAAATATTTCTTTCAGGGCGGCCGTTCGTGCGCTGCATGCATGCCGACCGCTGCATGCCGAGGAGGGCAACAAATCGAGCCAGACATCTTTCAACAAAGGACCAACGACACGCTATACATTATGCCCGGAATGACGTTTTTCAACGATTTTGTAGCATTTAAAGTGACTGAAATTCAAAATGTAGTTTTTTGCAAAGAGTATCATAAACCTGTTCAAAAGAATTGGTAGAAAAATAGTGTCAGCCTAAATAATTTCAATTAAAAGTGCAACGTTTAGGCTACATAAAATAGTCAGTAATTGACGGAACGCTGTTTACAGACAATTTTGTACCACTTTTAGTGGACGAATTATGAAATTCAGTTGTTTTTCAGTGATTTCAATGAATTCAACGTGACGTTTTCCATGTGAAATTGACATTATGAAAGATTATGAAAAATTAGTAAAATTCCTCACGCTGGCTCTTTGTACCTCGGAACGATTCTGTGCCAGTAAAGGATGTGTTCTAAAGCTCAGTACTTTTTAAAAGAAATTTTGTTACGAATAAAGATTTAGGCCAATACAATTTTTTTCAAATTAATTGTTGATGACCGACAAGAAGAAGTCAAGTTTAATAGTACAAATGCTAAACAATAACTGACGTCTGTACTTGTGTTTACTTGTACTTGACATGTCCGGTATTAAGTACATCCTTGGCCAATCTATTGAAGAGTTAACTAACCAAATCAATTCCTTTTTTAATAACACACGACTTTTGCTTCCAATCTTTAATGGGGAAATTAAACTGAACGCCCATGAATGGTAGGTAATCGGGCAGATAAGATAAAAATCGAGCATATTCTCTGAAATACAATAACACATAATTCATAGGCAATACATGTAATAATTTCAAACAATACTATGATACAGTTTGGTTTTTTTAAATTGCACGTAAGACCGGCAAAAGTAGCGTTTTCTTCGCACACGTGCATTTTTTTAAATCGTGATAGCTAGAGACTTTTAATCAGCCCTCCTTTTTGCCTTCACATTCAGACAAAAAATAAATATTCAAAGGAAAAACCCGAAACGGCATCAGATATGTGTGTACATCATGATGTTAGTACGGGAAACGTCATGACTGACCGCGGTACAGAGAACGGACATTGCAGGCCTTCGGTGACTGCCCGTTCGTCTTGGCTCACCGGTCCGGGGGTGGGGGTGGGGGTGGGGTTAAGCATAAGTTCCAGATCATTTGAGACCAAACACAAAAGGATTGCCTTTTGGTAATTCCTTTATACAAAAAATGCCATCTGCAACTGCTCAAAATCGGTCAAAGTTACTAGCATGTGGTTTGAATTTGTCAATTCTGTGCGCCGCCATCTTTGTTGTGAAGTGGGTGTGTTTGTTTGCAGTTCATTCCTCGGAGATATTTGAGCATGCGTATTCGTGCATGGCACAAGATTGGGTACCAAGTTCGAATGCAATTAAATTCGGCACGACAGTGTGGCACGGCGTTTAGTGCAGTGCCGCGCCACTGCCGTTCCAAACACCGATAGCGCGGCAGACCCTGTCGAGCCAAAAGGCTTTGCCGTGCCGAATGCATTTGCCGAGCCGAATTGGCGCTAAACGCCGTGCTATTGCCGTGCCGAACATTTTAAAAGTCAAATTATTTGAGTTCGGCGCGGCTATGGCACGGCGTATAGCCTAGACCTTATATGCAGTGTACTTGAACGTAATATTATTACCGCTACAAATATATAATCTTGTCGAACTAAATCGTGCATGGATTGTTGTTTTGTGTTGCTATAACGGAAACGTTCTAATTGACAGCTTAAGAAAAACGTATTGTCAACAGCACATCCACGTGACCGCGACATTCTATGCTTATACACTGTGCCTGTTCAAGCATCTTTAAAAATGCCTGTACGTAAGAGATAAATCAATATCACAAAAATTAGTAGACGGTGGATCGACGGCCAGACCTATTCACCTACCGCAAAGCAACCAATATAGAATCCCAACACAACGGGCACATCGGAAACCAGTTTCTTTAAAATTACTGCATGGCTCGAGTCAGGGATTACTGAGTGAACGAGATAGCGTGTTGCTAATACATAATGAAAAGCCATGCCAACTTATATGTGCATTGTATTAGGGTTCACCTTTTATTTCTATGATCATGATTCTCATATTTTTTTGGCCTTGAAGGAGGGTCGGTCGGTCGAAAAAAAAAATCTGGTGTAAACAAAAATACATGTTGAACGCACATAGGCTAAATAAAATGATGCAAAGAGTTCAATGTATGACTGTCTTGTTCTGAATTAACTTCTGTTTCTATGTCTAAAACCCATTCGATGTCATCTGTTTGAACGAAACGTTTTGTGATGCCTCAATCACAAAGAAATCAACCTACTAGATTACTCTCTTGTCAGAAGAGACAGAAACCGTCACGATGGCCGGGTTGCAAATTATATCCGAAACAACCTAACTTTCATTCGCCGTGACGACCCAGAAACAGATGATGTCGAGTGCTTAGGGGTTGAACTCGCATGTAAGCAAAGACAAGCCCATTCTCTTTTTATAGGTTTTCCCGGCCAATTTCTCAAGTTGTTCATTCAGTAATTGTGAAGAAAGGTCATTCGTTTTCGCGCGAAACTGAATGAAAGTCTACACTCTTGTTTCAATTCAGCGATAGTTCATTCTGTTTCACTGAGTCTTCATTCAGTTTTGAGAAGCAGGCGACCAATTACGTAACTTATGCAGCATTTACGCGAGCACACCGATTCAAGCCCCGCTCAGGAAGTCGATTCCGAATGCACATAAACGAAACTTCTCAGACATTTGTTGAGCATATTGTCGTGAGATTATACCGTCTTCCCCACGTATGGCATACAACTAAGCTAATATAGGTTTTCCCGGCCAATTTGGCAAGTTGTTCATTCGATTGGATATAATGTGCATTCAATTTCGCCAAGATTTGGAGAATCAGTCTGAACGCTGGTTTCTTTTTCGCAACAAGAGCATTCGATTCCGTTTCGGTTTAATCAATTAAATGTATGTTCAGAATGAGCAGCGCGGATAATCATGTACAATGTACATGTACGATGAACAGCAGACACTGTATAAAAACAGGAGTTTTAAATCATAATTCACTGGTCCATATTTGTATTTTTAGGTTGCAAAATGATTTATATTTTGTTTATTTATTTATTTGAACATGCCGGAGGTTGCCAAAGATGGGTTTACTTATTGATTACATTACATTTCTTTATCCAGGGTATGCCCAAACAGTTTAAAATTTAGTTTCCATTGGGGGCCCTGCATAAATTACAAGTTATATCGTATATGTAAAAATACACACACAATAAGATAAAATGCAAATGAAAATATTGTATATTACGAAGCTATTACACAACATGCATGGCAAAAACAGACTGAATTAAACAAAAAATGTAAAATAAAGTGAACACAAAGACTCGATATACATATGTTATGCAATGTCGTTCTCTCGATATATCGTTCTCTCCAGCATGGGCGGAGATCCCCGGGGGATAGGAGGATAAACCCCCCCCCCCCCCCCCACACACACACACTTTTTGACCTGGGGGTGACCAATGTAATCATCCCCCACCACTTTTCCAGGGTACATACTTGCGCATATAGTCAGTATTATAACTTGCCAACTCTACTCTCCTGTGGTGTGTTTATATACGTCCACTTTGGACGTAAAGGTTGTTATATGTAAAGGCTTTTTGAAAGCGCCGACCATTCAAAACTGGACCAAGTTATGATACTCTTTTTGTCGCTTTTCGACAAAATATAAAATAACGGAATTTCGGTAATTTAAAGGCTACAAAATTGTTTTAAAAGGTTATAATTATTGCTATATGTCGTGTGTCGGCCACTGTAGTAGCATTCAGGCCTGCTGCGTGCATTGATTCGGCCGGGGCATACAAAATATTTGTCATTGTCCCGTGTTTCATCGTATTCCGTGTTTCCTAGATACGTTATCGTTGAATTCCGTGTTTCCATCATCGAATTCGGTGTTTCCGAGATACCTTATCGTCGAATGCCGTGTTTCAAAGCGACATTAAGTATCATTGAAATCCGTGTTATGTAGCACATATTTCCGTGTTTCTATACGATAAATTATCGCATTAACGCGGTGACATGGATTGTCGCTTGCATATTTAACTGTTAACACTTAATTTGAGAATTATGAAAGACAGCTACACAACGATTACCTGGGCCGCCGGATACTACGCAGTTCCCGTTGGTCGCTGTATCACGATTGCCGTCTACGGCCTTCGCTGACGTCCGCTGACGGTATGTAGAACTCATTTCGGTTGGCTTGCCGATGATGGAGAATTCCACTGCAACAGTACAAACTGGCACTATTAGACATTAATTTTGTGGCAAGAGTAGATAACGACTTCGAGCCAGCCAGCTCCGCCAGAGATATTTTTTGGTCAAAACTAACTGGGGTACCGGGTATTCCGAGTAATTTCTTACGGGAGCTGCAAGACGGTTTCTCGGACTTCTCCCCTGCAAACAATACCCCAAATCACAAATTAGAAAATGAAAAAGGTTTAAAGTTTACCATAAGTGACTTGGTCCATAGAAATGAGCGAAAAGTCGCTCTATGGCATTAGACTTACAAAATCGCAAAATCATTTTTTTTCGGAAGTAACCATTTTTAAGAACCTGATTTTTGGGAAAAAAATGCGATTTTTTGTAATGTTAGGTCTGAATCAAATGTATTTAATTTTAAGACTGCCATTCGTTGTCTTTTTAAAGATATATATGAGCACAATGTGGCTGTTTCACTGTAAAAACCAACGTTCATTATGAACGCGTCTTTGCGTTAATTTACAAACATATAACTGTTTAAAATTAAACACCTTTTTTAAATAAACGTGTTTTGGTGTTCATAAAGTGTTACCACCCTATAAACGTGTTTTTGTGTCTTGGCATTAACACCCAAACGTGTCTTTGTGTCTAAATTCATAAACGCATCAACGTGTCTTTGTTAAAAATTAAACACCACAACGTGTTTTAGTTTTGAATTATTAACACCACAACGCGTCCATAAAGTGTTGCCAGAGAGGCGTTTAAAAGGTGTTAAAACATTAACATTTTTTTTTTGGAAAATTTTCAGCAGCTTTTTGTTTTCTTGGCTGAAAATTCGATTTCCTACAATGTAGCCCCCAATTTGACCAAAATAAGACATGCATGCAAAACCATGAGCAACTTTCCAACACAAAAATATTTATGAGAAACGATAGTTAAAAATTAACGCGTTACGTATTCAGAACAGTATCACATAAGTTTGGGTATTTTCCCGTCCTTTTCTTTTTCTATTTTTTCCCTGTATTTTCCAGAGAAACGCGATGATTTTTCCCCAAGAACAAATTCTCACCTCCACAGTCGAACCAATTGGCGATCTCTCCCTGATCATCCGTGAACACTAGCTGGTCGATGTAGTACGGATCATAGGGTACACTCGCAGTGTTCAGATTGCCACCAAGCAGGATGCGTGTACAAGAGCAGCGGTCGGCGCGCTTGACAGCTACCGCCCAGCGAAGTTGGCCAGGCTTGGCTGAGTCCGCTACCTTGCCGAGATAACACACATCGGCCACGACCTCCAAACACCCCAAATAAACTGGAAGAAAGATCAGCGTGTTTTTATCTTCTTAGGTTGTAAAGTTCTATGGTGAGAGCACGGGACTGCAGCCTGCATATTTTTAAGTCTATAAGAATGAACACGACCGAAGTACGAATTTTCATATTTGACTGGTTTTCCGAATGTAGTCAAAATTTGGGAAAAGCACACAATTTTTTCCTGCGTGTGGCATTTATGAAATTTCGTAGTTGTTTGCCAAAGTTTTAAGAACAAAATTGAAAAAGTTCAAATTTGGTAGTGTACTCATGCAATGACATATCTGTTAAAATATTCTTCGCAGTCTTTATCATTTGTAAAAAGACGTCAAAAGCAAGAGATTGGATTGAAATACAAAGGATTTTATATATCATATCTCACAAGAAGACATTACATATAAACCTAATCAGTTATGTTATAAACAAATCTCATCAAAAGCAAGATAACCAGACAAAAAAGGCCACATTCAATTTGATCCAATTTCAATAACCATGAAAAAATAATCGCTCACAACAAACGTGTGGAAGTAACAACAAATTCAGTACAAGAACAAACAGCTGTTCAAGGACCGGCAACTACTTGAAAACCAGAGAAGTTAAAAAGAAATTGTTGGGGGGATCGTGGATGTTTTTCTAGCTAGTTTTGAAATCTCCGCGGCGCTTTTGTAAGACATATGTATTCCTTGGCCCCAGCACCTTTTCAATCGCGGCAAAACCCCAGACCTAAACAACACTGAATTCCAAAACAGAATCGCATCGACAGAATGAATCGGGGGGGGGGGGACAAAAAAACGACTCACCGAACAGTGAAATAACCAGGAGCGGCATTTGATACCGTCTGCCAGTCTCTTGCATCATACTGAGGGTCCTTTCAATAGGTAACGCCCGAAGTATTTCCAGATTCATGACAATTCCGAGAGGCTGTACATCTTGCCAGTTGGAATCAACGAAGGACACACAGGCCGTGAATGGAGATTTATATTGTTGCGTCACGGATTTTATAGGCACACTGTGTCTTTGAGGCGCCCAATTGGGCTACAAAAAGCGTTCGTCCTTAAAGTGCCATGGTTGGAAAGATCGTGAAAAAGTAGAATGTAATAATGTAAACGACTATCCTTTCAAAATGCGCCGTTTGTCTGAAAATCAATGACTATAAAGGACTTTCTGTGACCAAAAATGTGGTCCCATACAGAAAGTCGGACGGTTGGAACGCGTAGTCGTACTTCAGTCACACATTTCCGATGTTAATTAATAATTCCATGACCAGACAGGCGCCGTGCAAGCCTGCCCCGCGCCATCGCGATCCCATGCTGAACAGTCAAGTCCCAAGTCTCGCAGTCTGTGCTCAGTGCGGTAAACGAGCCGCTGCGGAGACCTCGTTTTCTCCGCACAAAACGTAGACCAGGGCGACCACCAGATACATCGGCGAGTCACTCGGGGAAAACTTTAGCAATAGGGAAGACTCTTTTACGTAAATTTGGCAAGGCAGAGAAGGTGAACTCATTTGTTGGCAAAACGTTACCGTACAAGACTGCGCCAATAGACCGTGTAAGTCTCGCGCATAAAGGTCACGATTGAATTTCCGGGCACCTCCGAGCCGCTGAGCGTAGGACTTTTACGTGTAGTTGATTTTGTTTTCTATAATACTTTGTTCTGAACCATGAAACGGCCATAAGTATGGATGATAAATTCAAAATTAATTTTTACAATATATGAAAACATTGCATGCCTGTCTAAATTATTGAAGAAAAGCAGAAAAAAAAATGTTTGACCTGAGCGTCCGGTTGCAACGTGATTGGCTCATTGTCGGGATGAGAAAGCCCGGCCCCGAAAACCCCTGTACTGCATCCTCTGGCGCTGATGTGAACGTACGTACATTTAATGCGACGACCGCCTTGTACTACATACGGTCTAAGCTAATAGAAAGACTGGCGCGTGAACCAGAACAATGGCGAATGACGTACGTATGCCGTATCTGGACTGTTTCGCTCTCTTTTTCCTAATATCGTTCACATTTTGTAAATTGAAAAGAAAAATACTA
This sequence comes from Mediaster aequalis, assembly GCA_032356045.1. Lineage (NCBI taxonomy): Eukaryota > Metazoa > Echinodermata > Asteroidea > Valvatida > Goniasteridae > Mediaster > Mediaster aequalis. Next base: position 1,311 of record JAULKO010086144.1, on the reverse strand, counting down.
TTTTTCTTAAAGCTTTTTATCTACCCTTCAGTAAACAGAACAGCGTCAAAACAAACGATTTCAAGAAAACTACTCGCTTTACACGTTGAAGCTCCTATTCGACGTGCCCGGAAATTCGGTTTCTCGTAAACTCGCGGACGTTCTCGGGGTCAACTTACACGCTCTATTTGAATCTCGTGGAGCATTTTGTTGGCTGTATTTGGTGCTGGAAAGCGTATACGACATTTTATAAATGTCGGGCGGATTGGCTGTTATTGGTTTGGTTTTTTGAACATTTCTCCGTAAATAGTATACATTATGGCGGTTTCTTTTCGCCCAGACCTTGGAAAAGGGTTAAGTAACCACTGTATAGATTAAGTTTTGGAGGATTTCAGGACAGCGTGTGCCTTTAAGCAAATTCTGCCTCTTAAGTTAGCGAGCTCTTTCCTGTGCTTATTATTATACTGCTAATTATTGTCTGTATTAAATGGATCGATTTTCCGTTAAATCGGTACTTAAGCTGCGCTGTGAAATTAGGACCATTTCGGATAATTATTAGGCCTACTCATTTTATATTTATTTATTTATTTTGTTTTATTTCAACAACATCCAACAGCGCGAGCGCCAATATGGATATAAAAACACTAAATATAAGACAATTAAAAGAATAACACAGAAGTGTGTAATATTTAATTGAGCGCTGAGTATTGAGAGTGATATTAAAATTGCACTTAATACTAATGTATGGATTGGAGAAAAAAATCGACACAAGTAATTGGAGAACGACAAAGAGAATTTGATGCCAGTATCGACTGCATGGCAGCGGTTGGTCTAGGATCGTTTCTCCGTCTCCATAGTAACGAATAGCTTGATAAATGATCCGCGGCCTCCTATCAACGCTTAATGTTAAGCAGTGGCACGTTTTGGCGACCGTGACCAGAAATATGTTTGTGACGTCACATTGACAAGCAGAAACATGTTTTCAGAGGCACGCGAAAACGCTCAACCGAAAAATTGTTCGTCACATATCATTGTATTTTCCTGGTGTAGGACTGCGTTGGCGAATTAATTTGTATATAAGAAAGGAAGGGAGACAAGACCAAAGCTTGTCAAGCCTCAACTGGTCGTTATGATCTTCTTATAAAAGCGTTTCGGGCGATTTGTCTTTCATTTTGTGCCGGCACAGCAGACTACATGGATCAATCACGATGATACTGCATTCGCACGTCATTTTTACCCGATACAAGCAAAAATCGGGCATGTCCTTCCCCCATTATGTCCCTGCCTGATACCCACTTCCAGTGGCGCACCCAGGATTTTACTTGGTGGTGG
>JAULKO010085928.1:0-10088 GCA_032356045.1 Mediaster aequalis | reverse complement strand
CGAATCTTGTGTCTAGAGCTAGGTCTCCGTCTTTGCCAGTTGCCAATACGTGGGCACAAACTGACAACAGACGTAGCCGTAGTTCTGGAAGCCCGTTTCGGACACGGCCTTAGAGTGTCATTGATCCATAAAACCTATGAATGAGGGTCTGCTGTGCTGAAAAAATGTCAATATGGCGGACTGGCACAATAAAGACAGCCCGTAATCTGTATTGTGTCAAGCCGTCATATTGACATTATTTTGTTTTTGCCGCGAAGCACGTCCTCCTCATCTGCAGCCTTTCTTGATCCATGACAATGGCTAGTAGGGTGAATGGGGAGGGTGGGAGGGACAATGGTGAATGGGAAGAACTGTGAAGTAGTAGACTCATTACACTATGACTTTTGTTAACGAATGGTTACAATTGAATGACTACTGTTTATTGCCGAATCACCTGCAGGATCACTTTATCACCTGTGCGATTACCGGTGTCTTCTGTCACCCAAAAGCGTGTATGCCCATCACGACATTACTACTGTGTTCACTGGATCACTGTTCGACCGGTAAATCTTAGTCCTCGCACAACCATTAATTAGGTAGGGATTTGGCAATTTACGTTTGTATAAGTTTGAGTTTAATAATAAATTATTGAGCGCGAGCGTGCAACCAACAGCCGGGCGTTGCTGTGTTATATTTCCTGCCGAGTTTCCTGTCCGTATTCTGATCACAAAGATGGGTAGGCAATCCATCAAAGAATCAAGGCCTAAACGAGACATGGCTCCTGAAGGTAAAACAAAGTATTGTCAATCAGTCATATCTGACTTCCAAAATATTTATTTAGTGGCCTACTCAAACGTTCAGTTAAAAAATGAGGCGTAATGTACCTGCGACCTGTAACATACAGATATCCCAATCCACTGCGATTGCATGGCAGATCACCTATCATTACAGAGAGAATATCCTGAAACGTCCGACCGAGATCGGAGCCCTGTATTGTAACCAGTGTGTTGCCTTCAACTATTCCAGTTTCGGGTTGAATCTGTTGTAAATCAAACAAAACAGGTACAATGTTACTTTTTATTTCATTGGGAATTTTTCAAAGTTCAGTGTACCTTTGTGAAAGATTATGATAGGATCGAAACATCAGGCCCTCCGTACTTATTGAAGTTCAGTATGATTAGTATTAGTTATACTTTGGCGGGTCGAAAAATTCAAACATCAGGGCACGTAACCAAATTAGACCAGATTTATAATTTGAGAACTCATTAATAAATTGTCAAGATTAAAATCGTTAATTTGACGTGTATCTTTTTTTCCAAACTGGAGGGCATATGTTCCCCACGGTATCACCTATTTGTGTCAATAGAAAACCAGTGGTGGCCCTTATTAAATAAACAATACCCCCAAATACACTGCCTTATGCCAACAAGTTATGCAACTATTGTGATGCTGGGTGTTGATGGGATGTGAAGCGCGCATGTGAACCACCCCCCCCCCCAACACTCACCCACTCCCGCTTTTCAAAAGAGCCAAAGCCTTGAGGTTGCTTTGGGGCCATGCTGAAAATACTGCAAAAAATAGTGATATAGGGGAAAACTGAAAACCCAACAAAAAAGCCCCATTCCGAACGCATCTGAAGCCATAAAATCACTAACTACCCAAAGCAATGGAAATTGTTTTGGGAGGGGGTTCAGGGGCATGTGCCTCCCCTCCCCCCTCCCGCCGAGGCCTGATCCTCCTGGTGCATAAAAAAGGTTAAGTCTATCGACTCCCTGAAGTGCACCCCCCCCCCCACACACCCCCCGGGTCGATTCGACGCCGATGAAGCGCTTGACGAAATCCTTCAATACCACTATTTCTGAGCATGAGCATGACTGCTTCTTAATGTTAAAATAAAAATTACAATTACAATTGTGTTTGCTGCCCCATGTGTTTAAAACGTCCGACATTACACAAAGAAAAGAACAAACCCTTGTCAAAAGTGGAGCTGGGCAAGGTTGAAGATTGGGAGGCAGCGGATTTTTACAGCGACCATCGTCCTTGTACGCACAGGCGCCATTGCACCATCGACACTCTAGCTCGGGCCTTGTTGTTACCGACGACAAACAAATGCTGCAGTCCGGACGATCAACGTCGCATTTGTAAAGGGTGACTCCATATGAAATTAAATTTAACATTTTAATGATTAAATTTTTCCCAATATGGAAGTCACAAGTACTTTCACAAGTCCAGTCACAAGTACTTCCACAAGACCAGTCACAAGTAACAAAGTGAACAATGACAAAGGAATGCTTTTGTCACAGTTCATTTGAATAGCTTGTGACTTGACTTGAGACAGGATGACTTGTGATGGACTTGTGATGGACTTGCAGGTACTTGCAGGTACTTGTGATATACTCGGCTACAACACTGCGAAACTGGTTTGCGTAAGAATCGTTTCTCTGGGTTCTCAGTTCGGGTTCTATATACTAAAGCTAAGGTTCGTGGTTCTACGTTCTGATTCGATATTTTTGGTTTGAATTCAGTGAAACCTACAGGTGTGTTTTTTGTTAACAACGAGCATCTAAAATCACTTCAAAGGCAAAATCCATTGAAGCACGTTCATTTTAAACTACGAATATTAATTTTTCACTTTCTATTGAAAATATATTCTTGGTTTGGCATGCATGTCTTATTTCGGGCCAAATTGGGTGCTACATTGCAGGTAATTGATTTTCAGGCAAGAATTGTCAAGTTTTACTGAAAAGTAGCCACGTTCTGCTCTTATATCTTTAAAAGGGCAAACATTAAGGTTCTGGATCTAGGTTTTTGTTTCCACTTCTAGTTCGAACTCAGTGGCGTAACCAGGTTTTAGTGTAAGGGTAGACGAATTTTCCCAAAGAATATAGGTGATGCCAAATTTGAGTGCGTCCAGAAAAATATTTCAACAAGTTGGGGTTGGTATTATTGTATATACGTACCCGTGAAGTCGTATACATTGTCTAGCTGTATGTCTCCGTTCCAAAAGATAGAGAATGGAACTGTTACCATCTGTTCTTCTGATTGATAAGCATACTGGTTTAAAACGAAAATATACATGTCACGATTAAACCGTTCTCACAGATATGGAATTTAAAAGTTTCTCATCCATAAAGCAAATTTGCCTCGTGAAATTTGACCTTGTAAACTTCTAAGACTAGAAGAAAAAGAGGAACTTCAGGAAACAAAAAAATCCAGAGTTTAAAGCGTAAAATCGAAAGCCCTCCAATTGTTTTCTTTTACTGTAAAGTACTGATAACGGGTCTGTGTCAAAGTAAAATTGATAATGCACAATTTGCACAAATAAAGAGTCGCTTGCCGTAATGTGGCAACTTTTGCCGCCTTTTCATAAACCTTTTTGGGAAATGTTTTATTTTAGTTTCGCTTCGCGATCATCTTTTCTTTCTTTGGACTTTATGATTTGCGGCTTTATTTCACCTACTGTGTGTGAGGTTGTTATTTCTACTAGTCTTTAGGCTTGGCAATTGTTTCTATTTTGCTCAGTATTAAATGGGATTTGAGATACCTGTACGATAAGAGATACAAATCCAAAGACTATAGTTAGCCTTATGGTATAAGTTACATTCGACGTTTCGGACAGTGTTCCCAGACAATCTTCAGCAAATTATTCGACTACACATAAATATATCCCGAGGCAGTAGTAACAGGGTATACCCGGACCAACGATTATGCAAAGAGAGCAGGGTTATACCGTAAGCCCTGGACCATGTTTCTAAAGGTACAATGCGGTAATCCTCTGGTTAAGGTATACTCAAAACCAATGGCCTTACTACGGGGGCACAGGGGAGGGGGTACGGGGGGAGGGGGGAGGGGGAGGTGCCTTCGAATTGGACCCTAGTTCCGCCGCTGCTGGAAATATTAGCGTCGATTGGAATCAACTCACCGTTTGGTCGTCGCAGGTAATAACGTTCCCGTTATCCGACACGGTCGCTGGAGCTGTATGTACCACGCCCTCTATCGTCAGAGAACAGACGTATCCCATCATCTGTATATAAAGAAAACGGTCAATCAGAATGCTTCTCTTGGTTTATCTTTCATGTTCATGATGTTCAAGGTTTCCTCCACGTCTTGATTGACGAATAAAAGACATGAATTAATAAACAGGTGCTCGGAATCTTGGCACAAAATGTGTTTATAATTTGAAATACGCCTTAGCAAAAACAGACACTGGAGTGTCAAAAACGCAGAATATAGCGCATGTCGTTTACAGCACGTCAATTTTTACTGTCGTTTTTCATAAATCTTTTTTCTATTGGAAAGTTACTCATGCTTTTGGTCTTATTAGGGGCCAAATTGTGGACTATATGGCAGGTGATCGATTTTCAGGCAAGATTGTCCAAGTTTGCCAAGAAAAGATAGCCACATTGTGCTCATATCTTTAGGGCAGAAATGAACGTATTAATGAAGGGTGTTATATTGACATTTATGTATGTCAGTTTGTCCCCACCTTTTGAGAACAAATACTTACCACAGTCAGGTTGGAGACGAGTACAGAAATATCAGCATTTATGCCTACGGGTACCAACTTCTGCGTCCGACTGAGTAAACGAGGACAGAATTGAATCCCCTGGTCGTATCCTTCCGAGGATGGGGCCTGGATGTTTGACGAAAAACTAAAATCAATTTGGAATGGAACAGTTATATTTTGACTCTTTAATTGATGCTGTCCGTGGCTAGCTACTTTGCTATCTCCTCAATTATGCGGATTATTTTTGATAAATGCGTATGTGTATCCGTTTTTTCGGGCCATTTGGTCGTCGTTAAAATATGTCCGGCTTCTAAAAAAAAATGTACATATGCGCGGTACAAGACAATATTTTTTCGGCATGGGGTATTTATTTCTCAACGATGTTTGGTATTGTTTACGTCTTTTTGTTTTTGTAAGATTCTCCACATTTTATTTCATTATATTCAACATAATTGACATTCAGATATCTGCATCAAATATTTGACATACTTGCATTCCGCTGATAATTGTTTCCCTTTGAATATCACAGTTGGCCACCTGTCTTGTGCACACATTGGCAAACACGCACCAGTAACAATGCCACGTACTGACACAAGCGGTACACCTGCATAAACAATAACAAAGACTAGTTGTTGGTGCAACATTTGTAAGAGTTAAAATAAAGCATAACACTGAGGGTACAAAGCAATCGCCATGCATAATTTTACCCGTGCAAGTAAGATCATGCTGCTAAAAGCACAAAAGAAACATTCTGATTTCTGTCAATCTGATTATGACGAGATGATTATACTAGAACATGCTTCAGTCATTGTTAACAAAAAAGGGAAGCCTGCAGTTCTTTTCTTTAATTTTTAGTATGAATTCCAATTTGCTCCTCACATGGAAGATCCCACTTTCTTCGTCTCACCGAAGCTAGCTAAAAAGATAGACACAAATGGAAGCTTGTGGAAGTTTGAAGCTGGAAGCTTTTTCTGCCTTTCATTATTGAAGCCAAATTAATCTAGTAAATTAAAAGGAGTTATGAAATGTGTCTACAGAGTAACAACTTACGAAAATAATGCCGAACAATCAAAGAAGTAGAACTCGGTTGAAATGAAACCGACTTCCGTTTCAGAGGAGAAAAGCTGAAGCTGTACAGTCACGTGATCATCTGTATTAAAAAATAAAGAATAATTTTAGATAATTTTCATGCGTGCAATATGCTTTACAGTCTGAATGTAATTTCTTGAGGTGTTTTTAGAGTTGTGAATAACTATAGAAACATTTCAAGACCAGTGCTGCCACCATAACCCCCAAAATTCACGTATTGTATGAAAACATCTTTACTTAAAGGCTACGTAATATCAAACATGATTGAAGAAGTAAACAGATGCACGATCCATACTGTTTGGAGGAATGGGCGGTAGGTCGATTTCTGCTGGTGTGTCGCAGAGGATAGTCTGGTTGTCAGTCATTCGCGCTGCGACGAGCAAGTTACCGAAACGGCACTGGTAGGTCTGGTTCCCCTGCAGTGCAGGTAGCTGTTGTAATTGTATGATTATCTACATAAGGACAAAAAATGGATGAGACATGCTAAAGATCAATATACTTGTTGTCTTCGCGAAGTTTGCCACAAAATGACTAGAGTTTCTCTAAATATTACAAATAAGGATAAGTCTTACAAATAAGACAGCTGCGTACGTTATTGCATTCCAATCTACAAGAGGGGAGCACTCGGGATGCACAATTTTTTCTAGAGGGACACTTCAGGGCGAAAACACAACAGGCTTAACATGTTGTGCACAACTGCGATTTCCCAGCGAGGGCGGGGGGGGGGGGGGGGGGGGGGGGGGGGGGGGGGGGGCACGTATCCCAATGTTTACTCTCGGTCCTGAACTGTACCATTAAAGCTGATACATGTACAAACCACGATACACAACGTACTTTATACTGATCTGACAGACATGGCTATAGGATACGCTGAATGAAATAGCCGTCAAGACGAAGTTGGCTACCCGGAAACAACACAGAGATACCTCACAAACGCGCATTCTCCTTCAAAGGTATACTAATGGGCGCGCACACTGGGCCCGCGCCCATTCAAGCGTATGATCTTCAAATGTACCGCAAGCGCAAACTAGGCAGAAAAGGAAAATATAAAACTGTGCCGAGTAGTACCTAAGTAGCAAGATGCGTGCATGAGATACGCTCGGAATTTTAATTGGGAAATTTGCTAAAAACTTGAAGACCGTAATTTCAAACTTCTTGAAGCTGTGTCGATTACGTCAGTATCATGCCATCTACTGGTTCAGGATCGGGATTAAACTCTAAAATGTGGTATGAAGACTCGGGAGACGTACCGTTGTCTGAGGGCTTGTTACGTGTAGGCTGTATGGATCAATATGTGTAATCTCAACGCACGGGGAGTTACTATCGAGCCAGCGGTTTGAACCCGCTACTGTGGACATTTGGCAAGTTGCAAGCGTCCGAGTTGAACACCTGTAACGCAAGAGAATTGATTAATTAAGGCTTTTGTAAATTAAGGATAATGTAGGAAAAGCTAATATTAATTGTGTGAAGATCAACTGGGATGTAAACAGGATTATCGATAAACCAACGATAACAAGGTACGGTCACCATGTTTCAAATACACTTGCCTTTTCCCCACCTTTTTGTCGTGTACAAGTGTGATGAAGCAGTTTAAATTGTAGTTTTGCACAGGAACGTGATCGTTCAAATCGTCCAATCATACTTTTGTTATTTCAAACAAAACCAAAGTTTCGCCAAAAGGTACCTTTTTTCAAGAGTGCACCAGCCACAGTACGGGTCTCTTGCAGCCAAACAATCCTCACAAGTTGTGTATTCTAGACAAATTTGAACTGGTACTCTCGTGACCTGGAAGTAGTGGGTGCAATGATAGTATTAGGAAGTTCAAGGTCTGTGTATTAATTTCCTAGAATTGCCTTCTGCCCTCTGTCAATGCACCTGTCAAATATATCCTCATATATACCAAACACGCTCTACTTTGTAGTTATTTATTAAAATCTTTTGGTAGAAATGGCTGAAGCATACTTGATTATTCGTCAGAATTAAGCTATTCGTAAATCTGTAAAAAAAAATTAAAAATCAATTAATCAGTCAAAAAAGAATGCACATAACGGTTTAATAACACCTGTAACACCCACCCACCAGTGTCTTCACTCAAGAAGCAATGCAGTAAACGGTCCCCGTCGCATCGGGGCCAACGTGTATTCAACTTGTTCAAGTCCTTAAAGCACAACAGCTGATTTATATTTTGTTCATTTAATTTAACATGCCAGAGGTTGCCAAAGATGGGTGCTTTGTTTTAAAATGGAAATAAAAGTAATTCAGAACGAGACAGTCATACATTGAACTCTTTGGATCGTTTTTATTTAACCTATGTGTGTTCCAGATTTTCTTTTCGACCGGCCGGCCCTCCTCCAAGGTACACAAAATATGAGAACCATAGAAATAAAAAGGGGCACCCTTACCTTTCTCTGCGTCATGACGTATATAAAATCCCTGTTTGTGCTTAGCATTATCCCGTTCTGCGCCACGGCGCGTCCTTGGACAACGGGAATGTCTCCGTAACGACGAGCTTCTGTTGGTGAGAGAACGTTGATCTGTTCACAAAGAAATTGAAATTGACAGAACCGTTAAAGTTAAGTTTTGGTGGCCAATCTTCTACGTCTTCACTGCAAAGTACAAAGCCCTAGTTGAATACGGTGAACCTTTTTCACAGATGCATAATTTATGAGCCTTCTGTGAAATATGGTGAACACAATGATTGGAGGGCGCTATTTAGTTTGAGAATAAACCCTTTCTATTATTCAAAATGTTTGTATCTTATTGTCTTGGGTGTGCCCCATTGAGCTACAAAAACGTTATCCCTGAAATAACCATGCATGGATGAAAACAAATTTTTTAAACTTAGTCATGTGCAAAAGGAAAGAGAGTACCCTAAAGTGGCTCTCAAAAGGTTAATGATATAATTATTTACACACAACTGCACGGTCGATACCGTCAACGTTTTCAAAACCAATTGCAATTTGTCTTCAAATCAAAATTCCTGTTACCTTTTTGATATGTCCGTGTTCATCTCCTAGAAACACAACGGTGCTATGCTGATGGCGTGTGACTGCTACGGCAGTGATTGTACTGGTATCGCTATATATCTGCTGCGCTTCTATCGGCAGTCTCAGCCCACCAAGAGGGGAATTAAACTCTGCTGTGTGACAGTAATTTGATCCAGCGCCACCAATCAAATCGATCTGTATTCGGAGGGAAATGTACTTGACTTAACTAAAATTCAGGGCAGTTACTTCATTTTGGCCCGAGTTATAAATGTAAGGAACAAACAATCCGACCTTTTCCTAAAAAACCGTCGTCCTTCAAATAATTTTCTTGTTTATCTGCAGAACATTCATAAGGGAGACCTGTGCAATGCTCATTGTGCAATGCTCATTACAAAAACCCAAATTCATCGAGTAGAATTGGTCTGGGAAATCTGAGAATGTGAAAGAAATCCCAAACTATTGGTCTGATTGCACTCATTCCTACAATTTTGAATCCGATAAGAATATTATAAGTACAACGTTATTAATACTGTGGACTAGCAATGTACATTAGTATTTTGTGAATAGCTTATGGATGTTACATATAATTGTATAGATTTTGTTTTTTTGGTTTCTAGTTTGTTTGATTTTTTTTTTAATTGACAGTTTGCCAGTCGTCACTTAGTCCTGGTGCTCGGTCGACAGATATGTAGGATGGACATTCGGTTATTTCGGAATACTTACCATAGACCACATTAAGCATGAACTTGCACCAAGCCAGTCGATTTCCGTGTCCAAAGTGTCACCCCTAGCACAGTCCATTATCCTATCTAAAAACCGCTCATTGATTGTCCTGATCGGATACATACAGACGACAGATGCGTTTGGTGAAGGTGCGAAGCCGTCTATTGAAAAAGTAACAAATAACACATCTCCTTCTGGAACTGCAGCATCGTAAAGGTCAGTCCCAACCGTGGTGACAAACGCAGACTTCGCTAGATTGTAGTTCACTCCATCGGAACTCTTACAAACAAGCGGGAGCTCGATGTAAGAATTCATCGAATCTGAGCTATCCTCTTGGCACAAGCGGACAATTTTAGTGTACAGCGGCGAGCCTCCAGTTCGGAAGTCTTCCAGCTGAGTTGCGATGAAATAGCTGAACCCTCCACTAGAGAAGCCGTAGATGTAATTGATGTCAAAGTTGTTGCCGGTTGCCGTCTCATCAAATGTGTTCTGGGATATGTGTATGGACCCAATAGGATCACAAGTCCTTTGGTCATTGGAAGCATCAAGCACTCGCTTGGCCACTGTCGGTGCTCCTCTTATCCACTCCCCACGTGATGCAGCCGTGTACAGCAGATTTCCACTCCCACTAGGTCCAGGAGCAATGAATGCCACATTGGTACCTAATTCAGTGTTGGTTGCCACCTCGCGTTTCGGTTCCTCAATGATACTTAGGTCATTCAGTCCACGCACCTGGCAAAAACCCTGATAGATACTCCCACATGTAATCAACTGATTTCTGTCCTCGTTCACCACTAATATTT
>JAULKO010085819.1:0-10092 GCA_032356045.1 Mediaster aequalis | reverse complement strand
CAAAGTGAGGTCCACAAACTTCCGCCGGGGGGGGGGGGGTCACAAACTTGAGGGCGCTCTTCAAAAACTTACGCCATAATGTACATATGCAGCTGTAAACATGGTCGCACAACCAACGATACAAATGATTTATTACATGATTTTATGTTTTCCAAATTGTGTCGCAAAATTACGATTATTTTTTTCATGGTACAGGAAAATGTGGGGGGGGGATGATTCTATGGGCCACCCCCCTTCGGCCAAAAGTGGGGGATATATACCCCCCCCCCCCCCCGGATTTACGCTCATGCTCATGCTTACTAGTACAGACGTCTTAACCACAAGTCAACTGAGACCTATTTTCATTCGACGGACAACTTGACTGCCCAGCGGTTAATAGTCACGTGGAGGCGATATGTTTGATAACCATCTTAAAAGGTTTCACGGGCACGGATAATTTTTTTGAACAGGCATATTAGACACATTTTTTTGCGTAACCTTAGCAGTGAACAGGGACAGGTTTTCCAAGGAGGGCCAATTTCAAATTTCAATTTGAAGAACAATCGTGCTGCTTTAACGTTCGATTACTTCATTTATTTTTACCTGTTGGTCCAGCGTATATCGTCACGGTCTGCACGATTGTGAAAAAATGGGAGAAAAAAAACCAAGTTAAATCTATCTTGTATCTAGTAAACATACTGGATGCATTCGGTTTTGGCAGGTACCTACTGAGGTTGGACAGTACCTCCACGCAAAAAAAAACCCCAAAACCCCTCACAATCAAGCCCTCACTTCTTTTGAGGTGTGGCCGATACTTTAACAAAAGTGTGAATATTAGCCCCTCTCAACACAGGTTGAAACTAGAGGTATACTGTCCGATTGTAAAAGACTGTCGACAGACATTTGATTAATACTGAGCATTAGAGGACAAGGGGGGAAATTGACATAAATTCGGTTCTCTGAATGAAAAGCTTTTGTCGAAAGAGGTCCTGGAGTACCCTCTTCGCAAGTGTGACGTCGTTTGGGATCCGGAAATGCGGTGCAACTGAGTGGAAACGAACGGAGTACGTATGCGTACAGCTTCACGCGCTGTCCATATAGCCCCACGCATTTGGACCCGGAAGCAAGTTACACTACTTCCGAAGAGGATATAAGCATGCAGAAAAGTCTTTCAGTACGTACAGGGAACAGCATCTGATAATCAGGAATAATTGTATTCAATGAAAGAAAAAAATAAGTTCGTTTGTAAGGGTGAACACCTGACAATGTTTCTTTAGTAAAATAATGTATGTAGTACCAGGACTAAAAACTGACCATTTTCTGGGCTTCGGTCTTTTGAAGGTAACCCCCTTCCGCGTCATCGGTGATGTAGAAGGGGTGATACTGGGCAGCTAGTGCAGCGTCGTTGCCCCCGTAGACCTCGAAAGTGTACGTGACGCCTCGCTGGACAGTAATCTCTGGAATCAGGAGACTGTTGACGTACCAGGCTATGCCCCAGCCAACTTTGCCTGGGTTGGTAAATAAAAAAAACCACCAAAACATCATTTCTATCAAAAGGAAATTACAGCAACGGTTATGCCAATTTTATTAGTGGTAGAGAGTCCTTGAATATTGACATCCCCGATTGTCTCGTATGAAGATAATCACACAAAACACGTTCATTTTAAACTACGAATATTCATTTTTAACTTTCCATTGTAAAGATATTCTTGGTTTGGCATGCATGTCTTATTTCGGGCCAAATTGGCGGCTATATTGCAGGTAATTGATTTTCAGCCAAGAATTGTTAAGTTTTACTGAAAGTAGCCACGTTGTGGTCTTATATCTCTAAAAAGGCAAAAATGAATATTCGTTGTTTAAAATGAACGTGTTATAAGCAAAGGGGGAGGTTAGTTGGTCTCACCAACGGTGGAAGTTACCCCGCCTGGGTCTATAGATTTGAAAATTGGGATAATTCCTCCGGCTTCTGTTGGAGATTCATCCTCTATTTAGATCTGGGCCCAGGAAAACCGTTCACAGGTGGTAGGGTTAGTAATCCTACCATCTCTGTTTGTAGCCCTTTATGGGTGATTTCCATCAAACAAAAAAGCCTTTTGCAAAATTTAACCATTATTTATAGCTCTGATTAGAAAGCAGCGGTATGATATTCGCGTTATTCTTTACACAACGTAAGATTGCTTCTCAGCAATGAATGGACTATGATAATACCATCGTTACATTGGCCACGCTATACTACCATTTTACATGAACAGTGAATCCAAATAACGTGCCGAAGTTGTAACATTAAAAATCAAAAGTTAAACAACTTCAACCATTTCACTATTTTTCAGTCTTTAATTGTCGCTTCTTACCTCAGCATTTTTCATAGAAAAGCTTTCATAACTAGTGCAAAAAAATTTTTTATGAGTTAAATTTCTGAAATAAAAGGATTACACAATACTCGGGCACTGCCGATAATAGTGGCATTTAATAATAATGTACACGAACAATCGGTACCGACGGTTCGTGTACAAATTAGAATGAGAATTAGAATTAGAATACAGCGCCGATGGTTTGTGCACTGACAGATCATGCACAAACCATCGTCGCCGTTTCCTTATTGGCTCATTTTTATTTGCACACGAACCATCGGTTTTGACGGTTCGTGTACAATCAATTAAATGCCACTTTTATTGGCAATGTCCGAGTAATGTAGAAGCTAAAGACAGACACGTCCCCCATGTAAGAAGTGCGAGACATTTAAATGTGATTTGAGGCTTTGCAAGATAGAGACTACAAATTGAGAGAAGTTTGTGGGTACATCATGAAAAGTGAATCACTCTTAAAAGACAAGTATAGTTTCGAGAGGGACCAGAAGTACAGGCTAGTCGTTTCTAAAATGGAAAGCGTACATGCTTATATTACTGGCAAACTCTCACCCAAGAGGAAAAGTGTATCAAGTCTAAAACGGTTTATGGGTCCTACCGGTGATTCCTGTGTAACCTCGTTCCCCTCCAGACTGGCCAATATCCACCACGAACGTCGTTTCGGTGTCGATGCTAGAGGCTGGCCACGGCGCTAGCGGGGTACCGCCGCCTACAGCTGTGAACGCCGGGCAGGATGTGGTTCCCTGACGTCCAAAATTGATTGCATGATTCTCTGAAGGATGCACGAAATGTTTCAATTTTACTTTCCATATAATTGTCAGGACTGAAGTAGACTTTTGCCCCTTGTATGCGTGTGCAGGCCCGTACGGGGCCACGGTGCGTACGTACCCCCCCCCCCCCATTCCAAAAGGTCAACATTTTGTTAGCAGTAGAGTACATACGCCCACCCCTGACAGCGGGACTTATGGGATTAGTGCTAGTAGTTGTCCAACTGAACTTTCCAATCTACGCACCCTCATCATAAATCTTGCATATACGGGCCTGGTGTGGGAGGCTGTTCTGAAGTATCGATAGTCCGTACGCCCGACACTGCAGCACGCAAGCGTCAAGTCGAAGATTGACGGGGCAGAAACGATTTATGACGTCATTCGAACAAAAATGAAAATAAACTGGCGCCCGAACCGTCGAAAATTTCTGAGTAAAATGGCTTTCGAACCGTCGAAACTTTCTGAGTAAAATGGCAATTGTTTTTGTAGTTATAACTTTTCTGAAAGCTGAACTGATATTTCATTGCGATTGTTGAACTTCATTCAACTTTGCCGACTACATGTATCTCCGTCCCTGTTTGCATCAGGGAAAGTACAACAGGCTTGTCTTTTTGCGCACAACTTCAATCTCTAGCGAAAAGGGGAAGGGGTGGAAGGGAAAGTGGAAGGGGGGCACAGGCCTTGAACGGGGGGCCGCAGGCCTGGGCTGGTGGGGGGCATCCCCCGTAGTACTAGCGTCAGTCGGGAATGTTAGCCATGCCTCCCGATGAAACCTTTCCATGTATCTGCTTTGCCAAAACTTGCCATTGAGAACTCTTCAGCGACGCTGTCTGAATTCATTTATAAAAACTATAGAAGATGATGAAAGCTCGAGCATAGAACACGTGGCTTCCTAGTGGAAGTACGATATGTAGCAGGTTTGGGCCAATCAGAGAACGATTAACCATGACGTGATTGATTCGACCCCACATGGCTGTGATTGGTTGAATTGCTTCCCAAGTTGATCAAAGTCATTCCAGGGCTCATGCACTATTTACAAACGTAAACATAGACTTGAATTAATTTACCAACTGGTGCTTTGACGTGTTTTGCAACTCTTCCATCAGGGTTGATTGGGCCCATAGCCCAGGAGATGAAAACCGAGCGGTCTGTCGGGATCACCTTGTCAGTCATATCACCTGCAAATCAAATTTTAGTTACGATTTATGCAAATAAAACTGTGATGTTCAAATTGGATCGTTCTTGCAAGATAAACATCTTTAAAGAACAAATTGATACCACAGATGTGCCACCAGATTTACAAAGTAAATAGCAGATACAACGTATTGCGCTAAAATATATTCATTTTTTACAACCGAAACACAAAATAATTTGAAACGAAAAACAATCGTTTGGACCTAAAAGCGAAGGCAATTGAGTGAGGATTGAAAAGGGTCTCCACAAATAAACAAAACGTAAGTGATGATATATTACAAAATGATAAATCAGAGTTTAAATTTTGTTTTTTTAAGACACATTGTTGCAGTGACACTGTAAATATTACACATGCTTTAAGGTTCTAAAAACATGCAATTCTGAGCATGATCACACTAAAGTGACTGAAACGTTGAGTTAACTCAGTCAGACCGGTTATAATATTACCTGTGTTCAGCGGTCTGGTGTAGGTGAACATAGCGATGCCGTCCGCCGATAACAGCTCTCCAAACACGGCATCATTTGTCCCTCCCACGGAGGCTATGTCGTCAGGGCAGGCTCCGTTGCCGTTGTTGATGGAGCACTAGAAACAAAACGGCAAGATTGGTGGTTTGTACAACAAATCAAGGAGGTGGGCTTGATTCTTCAAGATGCCGAAACAATGAATAATATATGTTCAGTTGTATTCGTAAAAGATATGACGTGGTGTAAAGATGGAATCCCTTCAAAAACAAATCCTGAATTATAGGCGAAAAACTCGGTCATCGACGAGAATATCTGCGACTCAAACCGGATCGATGTACTGTATTAGTCTGGTTTCAATAGACATGTACATGTAGTCGCAATGGAAGCCGCATTAAGCAAGACGTAAAGTGGCAGACTGCCGGGAAACAGACGGTTTGTGACGCCATTCGACAAAAACATCCAAAACGTCGAAAGTAAAATTGCGTTTGGGTGGTTTTAACTTTTCTGAAGGCTTAACTACAACAGCGTACTTCAATTCGATAGATGTTTACCCCTATTTCGTAAATGTTTTCAGCTTTAGTTAGCACTTTTCTGCTAACCCTTGAGCAACGCCATGAAATTGGCCCCTGGTTTGCAGAGTAGTAAATAGGCCCTACATTGCCCGCGCCGACAGCTGGGCCACACTGCATTGGGTTGCTAAGCACACGATTTCTGCTCACGGAACCTTCATCCATTTCAAAGAGAACGTATGGATTAAGCACAAGGCCCAATTTCATAGGGTAGAAAAGTTGTGCCAACTATATATACATGTAGTAGGAAAAAATGCTAGTTTAAAGAGGATGTTGATTGCTGAATGAAATCTGTGCGTCATTTTGGCAATTATTTCTGCCATGAAATAATCAAAAGTTACTTTTGATAGATGTTTTTATCAAGTCCCATCTAGCCCGCTGGTGCCATTGTCTAAAAGTCGTCGCTGGGCGCAGCATACAAATCTGACGCCATGAGACGTGGGTCTAGCACTAGACACAAAAGGGGACTTATGACGTCAGATTTGTTTGCTGCCCCCAGCGAAGACTTTTAGACAAATTACATCAGCCGGCTAGACGAGACTTGATAAAAACAGCCATCAACAGTAACTTTTTAAAAATTATTTCATGGCAGAAATAATGACCTGTGGCCTATACCTTAATCTACATGAAACTACAAAAGGCGCAGATTTTCTTTCTAAGGGGCGTGGTTAACTGGCAAACGGCGATAGGTCATAGCGCATGCTATGAAAATGTTTAAGAGTTTTGAGAGCCATGCAATTGAGGGGTTGTTGAAAATGTATGTGACATTGTTGGAAAGTTGGCTTCCGACTGCCTAGAAAAGTACTATTCCTTTCTAAGGAGTACAGGAATAAGCGACCACTTCTCAGTTTGGATTTTAGCAATATAGTTTTAGGTTTTTTATACATGCATTCTATAATGTTAATAAATAACAAATGTTACAAAAACTGATTCCAATTTTTTTTTTGTCTTTTGTAGTTTCGCTCTAAAAGAAAGTTCTTGAATAAACGTATACCTTTCATCTTAATTTAAATATATAAAACATAGTGATAATCAAATTTATCAGCACTGGTTTCAAGGGGTGATCTCCTTTTGGATGGGAATACATGTATTACCAAACAGTTACTGGATTACCAAAAAAATATAAAAAGAAAGTGAAAGGTGATATTAAGGCAAGGTTTATTTTGGTCACCGTATTGGGTTGTGTATATTTTCTTTCTTTTTTGGAAGTTGGGGTATTTACTGTTTGTGTCTGTGGGATGTTATGTGTTAAAGGAGCGCAGCTCTCACCTGTGCCTTGGATTGCAACCTGTAGTCGACCACCATCGGGCTCATCGATTGGTCGTCCATCCACGCCACGGTCACGTCAGACCCGTCCATCAGGGTCCGGGTGTCCGAGCCGCTCAGACCGAAGGCCAGGTAGTTTCCAGGGGTGACACGCCCGTCCAATTCCACCTTGATGCTGGCGCCTTCTACCTTCCAGCGGACTTGAAACTCGTTGTCAGAGAGCACTTCGCAGTGGTCGAAGGGCATAGTCTAACAAAAAGAAGATAAAACAAAAAAGGGCTCAGGCGTGGTTTTTCTTTGAGAGCCAATAGAGGAGCCGAGCCCCCCTCCCCCCCCCCCAAAAAAAAGGGGTGTTGACCTACTTCCTCCACGGAATAAAAACCAAAACCAAAACAAAACAAGATGCGTTTTAAGGTTATATAGACGAAACTTGGAGAATTCGTCAGACGTTCATACCCCTTTTAAATTCTAGCTCTGATAAATCAAAGAAGAAAAGAACAGCAAATATACATTGATTTCAAAGTAAATACCTCTTTGTCTCAATGAAGATATTCGCCGGCCGCAGTAAGTCAGACAGTATGTATGCGATTGTTTCGAACTGCGACATTCTGATAAGCTTTATTGTGCTTATCATACATAGCCACGTTGCCAGGTCATGTATTATCACAGAAGTGTTCTACCGTGAACTTTCGAAAATTTTACCATTTGTGACCTGGTGGTGCGTAACTGAAGAATGTTTTCCAAAATCAGTTTTCAAGTTATTAGCGCCTAAAGTCAAGTATACATCTGAACAATTCGTCAGTCTCGATTTGGGGTTTTATGTATTTTTCGATAGTCAATGGATCATACAATTGTCCAGGTATGCTTTTATTTTATTTTTTAAGGGCTAATTCAATTGCAAAGATGACCAATTTTGAAGTGTGTATGTTTGTGTTTTCCGGCAAAACGATACTTTTTTCCCAAAACCCTTTTCTCGAAAGTGTTCTTGGAACGGTCGCGTTTACTGTGTTCTTTTTCTCACGTCGGAATGGAGTAATATCCACAAATAAATATGATTTACATTGGAACGCCCATTAAGTACTCTCGATTCTTGTGTATAAACTAGAAAGTCAGATTTGGTAGACATTCCTCAATAATATGCTATAACAGGTCGCACTTATCCTCACGTCAAATAATGCTTATTCAGATGCCAAGTGTTGATACGAGAATTTCAGAAACAACTACTATGGAATGTAGCCTGATCGATATTTGTGACATACCATGAGCTGAAGGACCGCTGGAACGTTAAGCTGGTTGGGATTAATGGATACATGGCCGAAATTGGATCGGAATGCGACGCACCAGAGGCTCACGTACGTTATGTCGAACACGGTCATTCCCTCCGGCATGGTTACCACGATGGTATCTGCGTTGAAAGCACGGTCGAGCCGTTGGTTGGTGCCCGTGGCTGGTTCACTTTGAATAGAACAGACAGAGTACGAATTCAACCGATCGTGAATTGATAGGTGCTACTTTTGTCGTTAGCACCGTTGCCGTCATCATTGTCTATCGTCGTCCATCATGTCATCATCGTCCACCATCGTAACCGTCCATCATCGCAATCGTCTATCATGTCGTCATCGTCCACCATGTCGTCATTGCCATCATCGTCGTCACCGTCGTCCATCATCCTCATCGTCGTTAATGTCATTGTCATTATCATCATATCCAACATCGTCATCACAGTGCAAACTGTTGCCTTCATCATTGTCACTGCTGACACCATCACCATCGTCCCTCATCATCGCCATTGTCATGATGATCAGTGTCGCCATTATCTTCGTTGTCCACCAAAGACCACCATCACATCATAATTATCGTTACAATCGCCATAAGAACCTTCAATGTCAATCGCCATTGTCACAATATGTCACCATCCTCATACCTCCGTTCATTGGCATTGCTGCCTGTCATTAAACTGAATACCTTCACATTAATGTAAATATTAAACCACTACATGTATTATTAACACTCACTCCGGCTTCCAGATGAGTTTAATTCCGTCTGATGTTGGGTCCTGTGTGGTTCCAGCCCAAAAGTAGGCTTCTAAAGGGCATGAAAAATCAATATATCAAAACGGACGGACGGAGGGACGGACGGACGGACAACATGGAATGATAGGACCATAGAAATCACCACATACACGCATGTCTTGGCCGATCCTACACGTGCACGCATGCGTAAATACAAATTCAGTAAATTAACTTTGTTTGAGAATTCGTGAACGTTTGATAATCCGAAAAAAACACTTTTCCATTTTGTTTTCAAATCTGAAGGTCCTCTTCTCAATTGGTCACCTTCCTATAAACAGTTTTAGTCCCCCCCACCCAAATTAAGCCAGAACCACGCCTACGCAGGTTTGTAAAAACAAATTTGGTATGCCTTAAGTGTACTTGTAAGTCTTTGTGTTCATTTGTGTGATTAATGGTGAGACAAGAAGACGTGCACCTCGTATTGGGCTATATATACTCGACCAATAAGCATTGCGTTTACACAGACAAATCGAAGTGACGAATCGAAATCATTGTAAGAGAACACATTTTCCTTACCTGGGCCGCCGCCGTCGTAGAAGAGATTTTCAAACCTTAAAGTTTTGGCGTCCAGAACTTTGACGCTGTCAGCCCGGACCTGATGGGCGTATGTGGGCAAGGCACCGAGGTCATGGACCGCTGGGGCCTCGAAATTAGCGGGAAAGATCAAATTTCCAAAATCGGCCTAAGGAAGGGTTGAACAAAAGAATAACAAATATGTCAAGAAATGAGATGATGCTACGGTCAAGTAGAAATAGACAAACGAGTTGTTGAATGACCGAAATGAAAATGTGAGTTGTATACAAATGATTCCATTTATAGCAGTTTGAATTATGAAACAGCCCCTTCTCCGTCACCCGAATTGACTCCTCCCAATATTAAGAGCTTGTGAAGCAGATTCCTGTAATACATGTGGTACATACGAACACCACCTTAAAGATGTACTGTCCATGCTAATTTCGAGTTTGACCACGAAAAATGAATTCTTTTTTTCTAATTGCTATTTTTCTCCCAATACAAAAGTTACTCACTTTTAAATGAGACACTGGCCGAAAAAAATCCGCCAACGTTTAGTTATCGAATAATTCATTTGCAAATTTCGAATTATTGTCGGGCCGCAAGTAATTCAGCTGACTTTAAGTGAGCTCCGTATGTGGGTACAGCTACGTCCGCATTACAATCGTACAATATTCTACACAAACTCGCCACGCGGTCACAGAACGTACAAAAACGAGGAAAATCGTTGGAAAGCTGTGAAATATTTATCCTCCAACCCACAGAAATGTGACATTGACAATATCAGAAGCAGAAGGTAAACACGTATGGATCATTCCATGAAGTTGGGATACAAAGTGTGACATTTTGACACATGTCCAGTTGTATACCATCTATTTACTCAAATTAATTGAATATTTAT
>JAULKO010085709.1:0-10094 GCA_032356045.1 Mediaster aequalis | reverse complement strand
CCCCCCCCCCCCCCCCCGTGCCCCCCGTAGTTACGCCACTGCTTACAGAGGCTAACGTGGCTATGTGCTTAATGTACCTTAAACTTTAACCAAAACTACGGATTCCTTTCGATGACATTGTGTTTCATTAGCCATTTTAAGAAATATCCTGTTCACTTTTTCCCAACTCTGTCTATGCTGTGTGAATAGCGTTCTCGCAGTCAGATTTATTTCAATAAAGTCCTGATTTGATCATGAGCTCAGTCACTATCCTTCACTACAAATTGCTCTTTGATGTTTGCTGTTTAACGGCAGATACTGTGAACTTGTTACTCATTGTTTGCTTGCTTCCCTGTGATTGTTTTGCTGCGTTAAAAATACGCGTGACATATCTGTGTCGTTATTTAACGAAGCGATTCTTATCAAAAGTATACAACCGTGTAGGTACTCTTGCTGGGACCCCGAGCCTGTGGGCGAGGCCAAGTGCAAAATCCAGTCATGCGTGTATGAGGCTGGGCCATCCGCGACCATCATTATAAAAAAAACCAGCAGAATGCGAAGAAGTAAATAAATAAATCCAACAGTTTAGCCATTTCTTGAATTAAAAATCCTAGTGGTAGGCCTCTGTCAGCACTCTATGGGCTCAATTTGGCTAGGCTAGCGCACGGCCCTACAAGTCCTTATAGGCAATGCAAATCATCTGGTCCATTCTTCATGGTCATTTTGTCACGTCTGTTCGGTAGAAATTCCTACATGTAATCAACATGATGACAGGACAGATCTGTATATGCATACGTCAAGTGCACGGCTTGAGTTGGCTCTCAGTTCGGTCTTGTAACGTATGAATCATTCATGGCCTCTGAACTCTGACTAAACAGTAAACAGCTTATCAACTTCTTTCATTGCAAGAACAGTGACCCCCAAAGGGGTGTGGCTATTGCGTGAGTAGGGTGCAGGCAACAGCCTCGCTAGCATGCTTGGTGCTTGTCTTTGACGTGATCACAGAAAGGCACCACTCTTACTGCACAAATGTTTCAGTACATGTTTTGTACGAGGAACTCATAGACCCCGGACTGGAATTTTGAAGGCATAATCAGGCATTTACCCCTCAACACGTTAATTTTTAACTACGAATATTCATGTTTGCCCTTTTCAAGATATGAGAGCACAACGTGGCTACGTTTGTGTAAAAAATTAAAAATCTTTGGTGGAAATCAATTGCCTGCAATATAGTCCACAATTTGGCCCCAAATAAGACATGCGTGCAAAACCAAGAATATATTTTCAATAGGAAGTGACAAATAAATATATTCGTAGTTTAAAATGAACGTGTTCCTCCCTGTTTATCAATTAGTCTGAAAATTATGATGTACTAGTATATACCCAGTGGTACTTTCTTAATATCAATTGCCGTTGATGGTACTCAGGGAAAATTAAATAAGTTCACTGCGCGAAATGTTTAGAGGACATTTTGTATCTTGACTAAGCATTATCTTTTACAAAATTACGTTTCTCAAGTTCACAATTATGCATTTTTTCTCAGTATATGATTTTATACACATGATTAATTTAATCTTAATGTCATGTTGTTTCATCACATCACTAATTGGGCGCTATATTTGGAATGTGAAAAAGGGACTTGCGTGATTTCCACACAACTTGCTGTGTATTTCCAACCCGTACGGTGATATTTTGATTGCGAATTTCTTAATTGAGAATACCCTGGAGGAAGTCCAAAAACAGATTTTAAGCCGTTCGCTCCAGTCCCAGAAACCTAGTCGTTAACCCGAAATCATGGGGAACAATCTCCCACCCCCACCCAAACCCCCCGCCCACGCCAACAGGTCGTTTACAAGATACATGGTGCTGAAACGACATGGTTCACTGTGTGCAGTGCATCGTGTCCATGTGCATTGTTTATAATGTATATCGCGTGATGTGTTATGTTCACCCATACTTGTTCGGTAGTTGTGGGAACATACACTCGTCATTACACCGATTCTGTGGGGACCAAACAAAACGTTGTGGGGACAGAAAAATGTCCCCACAATTCGGTTCTGATTTGCCTTACAATAAAAAAAAAATCCCCATAACGCGGTCCCTGCCTAGGCACCACCTGTTATTGCACGGGTCGGGAGTCTTGCCTCGATGCTCGCCTGTGCGCATGTGTGCATAAAATTGTATTTATTAGAGAACTGGTCTGTTAATAGACCTTATGCGTAGCGGCCATCTTAGAGGGCTTTTGTTGTCATTCAAATTATGTAAAAATGTAAGCACAAAAGGTCAACCCATGCCTGTCTAAGGGTAACAAAGACATTACCCTCTATGCCTGTCTAAGGGTAACAAAGACATTACCCTCTATGCCTGTCTAAGGGTAACAAAGACATTACCCTCTATGCCTGTCTAAGGGTAACAAAGACATTACCCTCTAAGATGGCTGCTACGCATAAGGTCTATATTGTGCATTAGGGGTCCTCAATTCTTTCTGTCAAAGACTAAAATACTTGCACCATTTACGTCGGTCTGGATTACAACAAACACCTCGTACCGGCTGCAATTGGCTTACGATACCAAAGTTCTGTCAATTATAAGGACTTGATCTAAAGTCTCTGTTTGTCCTTGTTTCAAAGGTTACCCAAAGCATTGTCAAAGCAAAAACCCGTCAGCCAATATACGCACTTTATCATCTTTTGATATGATATTTGCTTTCCTTGTCTGCACACAAAAACAACACATTTACACATAAACCGTACCATTACATGTAATTCAAAATTTAAGTGAATTACCACATCAGCTTCAATAAAAGGTTGGTGTTTTTTTCTTCCGAGAGAAAAGTCAATAATGAAAGTAGCTGAACAGAATCTCAAAAGGAAAACAATATACACTCTGACTGGTTCTCTTAATTTTCAAAGCCGGGCTACTTTTTCAATTTAAGCTGCAGTATTGTCAGAAAATATGTAACAAATAACGACACTTGGTGTCGATTTATAACTGGCATTCCTATTTGAAACCTTTTCTGTCTGCAACAGCTTTGATAAAACAATACCTTAAAGTTCATTACATTAATTTCCAAAAAAATGAAGTGCACCTAAAGAAACGTTTCTTCGATTTGTCTTTCTTTGTCCTCCCCCTAATGACGTGAGTTAGATTATTTATGTGCTGTATGGCTGTAACCATAATGCGAGTTGTTTTCAGATAGACCATCTGCATCATACTAAATGTAACACAGGAGAGGTTTTGGGCAGAAGCGTGTTTGGCAGATATTTGTTTGTATTTTGTAATGATTTGGCAATTGGTCTTGTCCCCACAATACAAATCCTGGGCAAGAATCATCTGGCACGTACACACAAGGAAAAAATGAATTTTACAAACTACCATTTCGCCATGGATCGAATCATGTCATTATAACTCGTAAGTACATGTTATCACAAAAATTCGATCATTTTCTGGTTTAAATTTCACTGAACATTTCTTCTTTCTCTGTTGATTTTCGGTGGTTTAAATATTTCTCGAGCAAGTTGGTGCAGGAACAGTTTACCAATTCATCAGCAGTGAATGATGGGGTCGGCGGTACCAGGATTTACCAAAATGGCGGCAATATCAACTTTTCCTACCTGCTATGATTATATTGCGCCATACAAAAATCCCCAAACTCTACTGTTTTGTTTTGTTTGTTTGTTTTTCCAGCAGCCTTCCATCACGTTGTTTGCTTTACTGATGACTCATCGAGAGTGGGGTGATAATGCATATAGACCTGTTGTTGTTTGTCCATAGTTTGTATGATACATGCCAGAAGCATTATCGTCGTTTAGGACAGTCTAGGAAAGGTCAACCTGTCAATTGTCACATAATGAACCCCAAAGCTGTGGGAGGGTAAAACCAACCAACCGACCCGCCCATGCACCCACACACCCACACCCACACCCATACAAACTTGTATATGCCTTCTATCGTGGACCTCCTATTGTCCTCCTATTGTTTGTACTTCAACTATTTTGGAAGGACCCTCATTGGTTTTGTACACGATTTTCAAACGTTAAAATACGTATACAAGAGCATCCACCAACACACAAAACCACACAATCCACCCACCCACCCACCCACCCACCCAACCAACCAACCAACCAACCAACCAACCAACCACCCAACCACCCATTTTACCATTTCAATCTTTTTACCTTTCCTAGACTGTCAAAAACGACGATAATGCTTATTTGGTGTATCATAAGATTTATGGGCAGACAACAACAGGTCTATATGCAAGGTCATCATTATCACCCCACTATCTCGATGGGTCATGTCTAAGCAAACAGCGTGACGGAAGGCTGCTGGAAAAACAAACAAAACTTGGTATTTTTGTATGGCGCAATATAATCATAACTGTTGGGAAAAGTTGATATTGCCGCCATTTTGGTAAATCCTGGTACAGCCGACACCATCATTCACTGCTGATGAATTGCTAAAATGTTCCTGCACCAACTTGGTAGTGAAATGACTCTACAACAGGAAATGCACTGAGGAAAAAGAAATGTTCCAAACAAATTGTTTTCGGCGGAGGCTCATATTTTTTGGCAAAACATTTCCCCCCCAAAAAACAGAATATTTTCCAGCTTGAAAAAATATACATATTCAAAGTGGGAAGGGGTTGTCAATAAGGAATTTTTAAGTATCTATTTGAAGTGTCTTTATTCATCAGTCTCTTTTTATTGGATAGCAACTCGTGGTTTTCCATGTTTGTCTTCTTTGGTGCCAAATTTGCCAAGGTTTTAATTTGTACTAATAAGTAGAGACATTGTGTTCTAATATCTAATAAACAAAAAAAGGAAAAAGGAAAACTGACATATGTATATAAACGTGTGTTGTTGTTTTTTAATTAGGGCGCCAAGCAACCATCATTTTGTATACTTAAGTACATTGTTTAATAACCAAATGACTTTTATGCACGATGCAGATGCACTCGACCATCGGGGCCTTCTATTTTGCCGACAGCAACAAGATTTTGCCTTTTCCTCTTTTTGCTGATTTTGCCGATAGCGACACGATTTTGCCGACAAACACGGACAATGGGAGTGTCACACCCCCACCCTCGAGCGACTCCACTGTCATTTCGCTCACAGTATACTTTCCCTTGTTGTTTTCTTTATTGAACACTTCCTGCCATACCCTATAGATTTTGAACGATTCCAACCAACCTTGCCTTGCTCGTGGTATATACTCGGTCACGGATTTCTAAAACGTGGATTTCTTCGCCACCCGCTATCCACAGGTTTTCTCACATTGGAGAGCTACTGAGCCAAAAATGTGTCTAGGTCTTATCCTTTGCCTTGCTGATTCTTACCTTATACCGAGACCGTCAGAAATAGAGTCAATAAGGTAGAGAAATTGCGGGTACCACCAGGTAAAAACAATCTCCTCTGGGAAGAAGTGTGGTTCTGAAGAGAACCGGTTGAGAGTTGAACTCGACGTTTCGGACAGTGTGCTCTGTCCGTCCTCACCCTCCTGAGGACGAACAGAGCACATTGTCCGAAACGTCACCATGCACAGTTTCAAGTCCAAATAGAGTCGAGGCACATCCAATTTTATCTTTTCCGTTCTTTTTAACATCCCCGTTTCCGAGGATGAAGTGAACGAGTTGGGGGTCTTTCGATCGCCTTCTAAAGCATATGCCCTAGTGTTCATATTGTCGGAAACTGCGCTTGAACTGCAATCTGTCCCCCACTCTCATATCACGGATCAAGTCCGAAATATTGTCCTTATCGTGCCATTAACATTATCGTAACATACATTTCCTTTAAATTGTAGCTTTTTACACAGCATGGCTTTCGGTAATACAATGAAATAAACACGTTCCATTTTATCTACGAATTTTCATGTTTAACTTTTTATTGAAAGTTACACCCCATATGCATTCATGTCTTACGTGGGGCTATATTGCAGGTAATTGATTTTCAGCCAATATTTTGATTTTTTACTGAAAAGTAGCCAAGTTGTGCTCTTATATCTTCAAAAAGGCAAAAATAAATATTCGTATTTTAAAATGAACGTATTAATATTATAAGCTGAATAGATTTAATGATCTTCTGACTACATGAGCAAAGCACATTAGATATATAAGTAAATGCTAATAAGTGCGTAAAAATAGGTTAAAGCTGGCAATGAGTTAAGTAGAACAAAATATACCATAATAAAAAAAATCGTAATACAAGCTCACTTTTAAAACTTTCTATGAAGCGAAAATCCAATTTAATGTCATTATTTTATACAAGAAATGTAATTTATCTTTTGTTACAAAATAAATTAAGCATTTAAGAGCACGATATGTATTCATTGTTCTCATTCTTCACAGTCTTTCTCATTAAACAACTTTGTAATAACTACAATAAATCTGATTATGAGAACATAAGTATAACTAATGAGAACATAAGTATAACTGATGATTACCAATGCAAAACATCCCATGTGGTCACTTTGGCCAGGCTGGTCCTAATACCCTTAAGGTAATGGAAAACATGTCATAATGAATTGCCAGGCAATTATTATTCCCCAGAGAGAAAGTGTTTTTTGTTGTGTTTATGACAGCCGAAATGAAATCACGTTTGTTTTTAACTGTCGTTTTTCATAAATACTTTTCTATTGTTAGGTTACTCGCGGTTTTGCATGCATGTCTTATGAGGCTACATTGCAGGTAATAGATTTTCAGCCGGTGCAGACGGGCAGAAACTGAGTTAACTGGGATTTTCGTTTTCACGAAGGGACGGGCATCTATAACAATTATTTTTCCTAATTAACCACTGTGTTCAGGACAGATACTGAAGTCATATGAAAGTTAGCTTTCAAAGAATCATGTGAGGGTTTTTGCCTGCATAAAATTGTTTTAATGTTACACTTTTTGAAGCTTTAAAATAAGAGGAAATTCAGGTGCGATTATCTCGAAACTCGTTTTTCTTGCAAATTGACATACCCGTCTATTCGTGAAAACGATGACGATTTGTGTCACTTTATTCACACAAATTGAATTTTTCAAGAAAGAAAAAGATTCACAGTGAAAATAGACTATCCGTTGAATTACAGTTTTTGTAACAACAGATATCAAGTTACTTCTGCCGAATTACTTCAAAGCTTGGA
Source organism: Mediaster aequalis (assembly GCA_032356045.1). Taxonomy (NCBI): domain Eukaryota; kingdom Metazoa; phylum Echinodermata; class Asteroidea; order Valvatida; family Goniasteridae; genus Mediaster; species Mediaster aequalis. Next base: position 2,990 of record JAULKO010085709.1, on the reverse strand, counting down.
GTGTTGCAAAAAGTTGAGGACAAAAACTAGTGGCATCTGTTCAGAGGAGCTCAAATATCCAAACCACCTAATATTTGTGAACTAACTAGATTTTGGAAACTGCAAAGTGCCAACCTCAACTGAGAAATGCAATGACCTCAACATCTGCACACCCACGATTTTTAAGATACGCTATAGTATTTCTCAAATTATGTTAGTATTTTCGCTGTTTTGATGGTGAAATACCTCCAGAATCAGCAGCGCTATCGAGCTACAGCATGCAAGAATGGGGACAGAATGGCACTCGGGGTACGATACTGGGGTGGGGGCACGTCAGATTTGATGACAAGCAAATTATCTGTATGTAATGTGTAAAACATACATCATGAACGAAACGAAACAAACCAAGAAGCTTGAAGCCTGACCCTACCCCTTACTCTCCCCATGCATGCAGCCCAATTGAAACCACCATCGCCCACTTTAACAACAACAACCCCCACCCGCAACCCCAACCGGTCAAGCCATGACACCAAGACTCACTCTAAACGTCCTGCAATTCCGAACCCAGCTCAACAATCCCATCATAAACCACAGCAACAGACAAAGTCTCCACAATTAAGTATTGTAGCCGTCTATTATAGACCTTGGTCATGTAATGTCACCAGTCCATGCTAGTTTGCTGAGTTGTGATGGTAATGAAGTGCTAATTCAAATAAGCCAGCCAAGCGTGCCGCCAGCGTGCACGTTAATTTTGAACTGCCCATTACCAAACATATACTGTGATCACTCCAAGGCGGTCCAAATGTGGTGCCATTATTTACATTTAGAGCTATCTGGTCACATGGGTGAAAAGGGTCTATAGCCCACCAGCCAAGGCTACTCATCCTACCCCAACCCACGCCCGAATACCATCACAACATAAAATAACACAGTTCCCAGGGCAATTTTCCATCCAAACTCCTCCACCCCTACCCCGAATCCCGACCATTGTCCAAAATTCCATCCCACCCCATCCTGCTTCACCCTATTCATATCCCGTTGCACAATTGCGCACCCCACCCTGCTTTAAATCCCCCATCACAGGGATTTCTGAGCCAGCCACTGCATGTGACTTTGTGAAAACACCAGTCCAACTACCTCTGGCACTCGGTATAGTTGTTTGTAGTTGTTGTTGTTGTTGTTTTAGTTTTAGTTAGTACACTCTAGTACCTTGAACCCGCTATTCATTTTGAAGGGTTTTCACCATTAAAACAGCTAAAACACCAACGCATTCTGAGAAATACAAGCAGAATGTACGTTACTATTTTCATGTATTGACAATAAAGAAAGATACGATCAATATCAAACTTAACTTCACTTCGAATCAATAATTGCCTTACACTTGATCCTCGATCAATTGTAGGAGCAAAACAATTAATCTTAAATGTTATTGGACAATGTATTTCGCAGGAGTAGGAAAGACACACAAAAATAACTTGTGATGGTGTCCTTTATTTTTGTGTAAAACACGGCTTTATGACTGCTTTTGGTGAAGAATAGAAAAGGGTAAACAATGAATTAATATGTCCTACCTGAAGATATTAGCATATTCAAATTCTATCCAATGTGCTATTGACAATTACATACACTTATGGTAAAGGACACACAGCAGGTATAATTTCAGAATCTCTTTACCTGACAAATTTATTTGGCACAGTTTAAACCGATAATACAGCAGTTTCAATCACGGACATCGCAATTCCCCCCTTCTTTTTCATAGTGGGATGCACCTGAGTGGAGGCGCAATTGATCGACACAACGATCAATCTCGCCTTCTGTCTTTAGGTACTCAGTCAATTCTCGAATCACTCGCACAAGATCGGACACTGTTTTGTCGTTGATATCTCTGACGGGCGTAATCGTCGTGACTGCGATTGAAACAGCACTGGGCGCTGCTCCAGTGACCGTCACAACCTTACCCTTGTCACCCTTAACCGCAAAAATCGTTTGGCCGGCCGTCTCCCCCAACTGAACGTATATTGATCGCACCCCAACCAAGTTATACACAGAATCAGGGACTTCAACCATATACTTGCAAAATTCTTTTCTTAATTCAGTCCATGTCGCGTTCACACTTTTCAGGGAGTCCTTCAGTTTTTCGAATTCATTTGTGTCAATCTGCAATAGGTCTGCGACCTCTTTCACTTTGGATTTGTCTGTTATCGCTTCGAAGCTCTTGGCTGCAATAGTTGTTAGTCCAGCAGCAGCCCCGATACCCGCACTGACGCCTACAAGAACAAGTGAGGAACCGAAAGTGAAGAACGCCGCCGCAAGGCCGCCAATAGCCAGTCCTGACGACACAATCCCCGCTGAATATCCAACCTCCTTAAAAGAGAGATGTTTTTACATACACATTAATGTTAAGTTACTATAGTCCATAACTCGTTAATCTCGCAAGTTACGGCGAATGGAACACTTCAACGTTTGTTTATACAAGTGTTATGATATCCCCACATACTTTAAAATAAAAAGAGTTTTGGCGCGCGAATCCCTGATGCTTGGATGACGAATTGAGTAGGCCTTTGAGTCTGAATGGTGGTGCATTTCGGGCTTCTCTGGCAGTGGCGCATCCGGGGGGCGGCCCCGCGGGGGGCTTGAGCCCCCCCCCCCGAGCTTTTTTGGTGCTGTTTCGTCACTTCAGTTCATGGACATATGGGCCAAGCAACGCGGTCTATCCGAACTAGATTGTATCGTATCGTAGCCTAGTGGATAAAGCATGGACCTCCCGACCACGGGGCTGCGAGTTCGATCATAATGTGCAGAGATGTATAAATTAATGACGACATGATGACGTCATCAGGTATCAAATGACCAAAAACGCCATATTTTGCTTATGTCCTTCATATTTGATGACCAGATAGATTCAAGATTCAAGATTCAAAAGATTCAAAATAGTTATTATCATGATAAAAATTAAAATGAAAATTGTTTTCCCAGTGTACATGTACATTAAAAATGTAAACATTCAAAAA